>PVKM010000784.1:35299-93861 GCA_004027735.1 Carollia perspicillata | reverse complement strand
ACAATTTTGAAGGGAAACTGCCTTGTCAGGCATGCTGCAGTATATTCCAGTTGTCAAAAACCTTTTCTTTTTTTAATCTCACTGGGAAATGGAGGTCCCCCTTACATTTCACATGATAAGGTACTACCATTTATATATATAACAGCTTTATTGAGATATAGTTCACATACCATAAAATTCACCTTTTTAAAGTGCACAATTCAGTGGCTTTAGAATATTTACAGAGCTGTGAAACCACCACCACTATCTAATTTTAGAACATCTTCCTCACCCCAAAAAGAAACCCCATACTCACTGTCAGTCACTCCCCTGTTTCCCCCTAATCTCCAGTAATTTACTTTCTATCTCCATGGATTTGCCTGTGCTAGATATTTTGTATGAATGGAATTGTAAAATATATGGGCTGTTGTGCCTGTCTTATTTCACTTAGTATAAGTTTTCAAGGTTCATCTATGTTACCCATGAATCTATACTTCATTCATTTTTATGGCCATGATTAATATTTTATTTTGTGAGCATACACTTTTGTGTTTATCATGAATCATTTGTGCTGTTTCCACTTTTTAGCAGTTATGAATAATGCCTCTAGAAACATTCAGCTCACAAGTTTTTGTGTGGATATGTGCTTTTGATCCTCTTGGATATACAGTGGATATACAGCCTAGGTGTGGAATTGATGGGTTTTATGGTAACACTGTGCTTCTTGAGGAAGGGTCAGACTGTTTTCCAAAGCAGCTCTTCATTTTTACATACATCCTCACCAACGACTGTTGTTGTCTGTCTTTTTGGTTATAGCCACTGTACTTCATGTCAAAGGATACCTCATTGTGTTTTGTTAAAAATATATTTTATTGATTATGCTATACAGTTATCCCATTCCCTCCCCCTTTATTCCCCTCTGCCCTGCATACTCCCTCCCACCTGGACTCCACCCCGTCACCCCCCCACAGTTAGTTCAGGTCCATATGTCTTGCGTATAAGTTCCTTGGCTTCTCCATTTCCTATACTATTCTTACTCTCCCCTTGTCTATTTTCTACCTACAATTTATGCTACTTATTCCCTACATCTTTTCCCCCATTCCCCTGGCTCCCCTTCCCCACTGATAACCCTCCAAGTGATCTCCATTTCTGTGATTCTGTTCCTGTTCTAGTTGTTTGCTTAGTTTATTTTTTTTTAGATTCAATTTTGATAGCTGTGAATTTGTTGTCATTTTACTGTTCGTACTTTTGATCTTATTTTTCTTAGATAAGTCCCTTTAACATTTCATATAATAAGGGCTTGGTGATGATGAACTCCTTTAACTTGACCTTATGTGGGAAGAACTTTATCTGTCCTTCCATTCTAAACAATAGCTTTGCTGGATAGAGTAATCTTGGATGTAGGTCCGTGCCTTTAATGACTTTGAATACTTCTTTCCAGACCCTTCTTACCTGAAAGTTGTTGTGTTTTTTTTTTAATCAGCTGACAGTCTTATGGGCACTCTCATGTCCTTTTCTCTTGCTGCTTTTAAGATTCTCGCCTTATCTTTAATCTTGGTTAATGTAATTATGATGTGCCTTGGTGTGTGCTTCCTTGAGTCCAACTTCTTTGGGACTCTCTGAGCTTCCTGGACTTCCTGGAAGTCTATTTCCTTTGCCAGTTTGGGGAAATTTTCCTTCATTATTTTTTCCAATCAGTTTTCAATTTCTTGCTCTTCTCCTTTTGGCACCCCTATAATTTGGATGTTGGAATGTTTAAAGTTGTCCTGGAGGTTCCTAAGCTTCTCCTCATTTTTTTCTGAATTCTTGTTTCTTCACTCTGTTCTGGTTGAATGTTTATTACTTTCTTTGGGTCCAAATCATTGATTTGAATCCTAGTTTCCTTCCCGTCACTGTTGGTTCTCGTACATTTTCCTTTATTTCACTTTTCATAGCCTTCATTTTTTCCCCTCTATTTTGCAACCATACCCAACCAATTCTGTGAGCATCCTACCAGTGATTTGAACTGTGCATCTGATAGGTTGGCTATTTCTTTGTCACTTAGTTGTGTTTTTTCTGGAGCTTTGATCTGTTCTTTCATTTGGGCCTTTTTTTTTCCTCAGTATGTAAGTAGTAAGTAGTAAGGGTTAGTAGTATGGGGTGGAGCCCTAAGTATTCTCCAGAGTGGGGCAATCCACATCACTGCATTGTGGGGGAGGGGTCCAAGAGGAAACAATGCCACTTGCTCAGGTCTGGGCAGGCTTTCTTTCAGTCACTTCCTCCACCACCACCCCCAAAACAAATTCGGCTCTTCTGGTGCTGATTCCCAGGTGGGTGGGTTTGTGTAGTTCTAGGACCCTGTGGGTCTCTCCAACAAACTATCCTGTGGGGCTGGGTGTTTCTCCTGCTCCTTCAAGTCCCACAGGTTTTTTCAGTCAGAGGCTTGAGGCTTTATTTCCTGGTACTGGAACCCTGGGTTGCTCGATCTGTCTCACTCCCCAGTTGTTACTCCCAGTTTACCCACACGCAAATGTGGGACTGCCCAGTCTGCCAGTCACCACCTTGTCCTGTCCTCTAGCTGTGGCCTTGCCTCAGGTCCTCTCCAGTCTGGCTGCCTCCTACCGGTCTGAATGAACATTTCTTCTTGAACTCCTTGGTTGTCAGACTTTCATACAGTTCGATTTTCTGGCAGCTCTGGTTGTTTTTTGTTTTCAAATTTGTTGTCCTTCTTTTGCTTGTGCAAGGAGGATTATGCCTACATCTTGCCCAGAAATCTCTCATTGTGGTTTTGATTTGCACTTTCTTGGTGGCTAATGATGTTGAGTAGCTTATGTGTTTATCAGCAACTTGTATATTTTCTTTAGAGAAAAATATTCAGATCCTTTGTTCATTTTTTATTAGGTTTTTATCTTTTTATTATTGAGTTGTAGTATATTCTGGATACTAGACTTTCATTAGAGATATAGTTTACAATTTCTCCCATTCTGCAGATTGCAGAAACTTTGAAGCAGAAAAGTAATTTTTCTTTCTTTTTCTTTTAGGGGAAGAACATGAATGCAGCACCCCACTAGCACAAATCATGCAGTAGAGTTTCCCACATTTGCGGAAATCACAAGGGTCAGCACAGCTGGAGTGCAATAGTTGAGTCCTGCCCTGGGAAAACCACCTTCTTGATCATGGTATCTCCCCTTCTAGGTAAGTATACAAATTTGCCTGTTTTTCTTTTTGTCCCTTGTGCTTTTGATGTCATATCCAAGAAATCACTGCCTAACCCAAGATCACAAAGATTTACTCCTGTATTTTCTTCCAACAGTTTTAGCTCTTGCTAAACTATCTATTTTGAGGTAATTTTTTATGTATAGTGTGAAGTGGAATCTAACTTCATTGTTTTGCATATGGATATTCAGTTGTCCCACATCTTTAGTTGAAAAAAACTATTCTTTCACCACTAAATTGTCTTGTCATCCTTATCAAAAATTAATTGACCATAAATATAGGAATTTATTTCTGGACTCCTAATTCTGTTCCATTGATCTATGTATTCTTATGCCAGTATCACATGCTCATCATAGCTTAGTAGTAAGTTGTGAAACCTGGAAGTGTTACTCCTACAACTTTACTCTTCTCTTTCAGGATTATTTGTCAAATCTCAGTCCTTTGCATTTATTTCCATGTGACTTTTAGGACCAGCTTAGTAATTTTTAATTAAAAAGTCAGCTGATATGTTGATGGAGATTATGTTGAATCAGACAATTTGAGGAGTATTGCTATCTTAACAATATTAAGTTTTCTATGAACATAGGATTTCTTGCCTTTTATTTAAGGCTTCTTTAATTTTTTCAGCCATGTGTTACAATTTTCAGTGTACATATCTTATCATTCTTTTGATAAATACATTCCTAAATATTTCATTTTTTGATGTTACTATAAATTGAATTATTTTCTTTATTTCATATTCATATTGTTCATTGCTGGTATATAGAAATACAATTGATTTTTGTATATTGTAGTTTGTATTCTGCAACCTTGCTGATCTCATTAATTAATCCCTAACTGTGTGTGTGTGTGTTGTTTAGAATTTCCTATATACAAAATCATATCATATGTGAATAGAGATAGTTCTACTTCTTCCTGTTTGATCTGGGTGCCTTTTGTTTTTTTCTTGCCTAATGGTCCCATCTAGAACCTTCAGTATATGATGAATAGAATTGGTGAGAGCAGACATCCTCATCTTGTTCTTGATCTTGGGGGGAAGGCTTTCAGTCTTCCACCACTAAGTCCACTATTAGATGTGGGGAGTTTTGAGATGTTCTTTATCAAGTTGAAAAAATGTACTTCTACTCCTAATTTTTTTAGTGTTTTTATAATGAAAAGGTATTGAATTTTTTCAAATACTTGTTCTGCATCTGTTGAGATGATGGTGTGGTTTTGGTCCATTATTTTATTAATATGATGTATTATATTGGTTTTCAAATATTAAACCAATCTTGCATTCCTGTGATAAATCCCAGGCTTTTTATATGTTGCTGGGTTCATTTTGCTAGTATTCTGTTGAGGATTTTTGCATCTGCGTTTTGCATCTAAGTGATGTTGATACATATTTTTCTTGTGATATCTTTGTCTGGTTTTGATATCTGAGTAATACTGGACTCATGGGATGAGTTGAAAAGTGTTCCCTCCTATTTTTTTTTTTTGGAGAGTATGAAACATTAGTATTAATCCTTTAAACATTTAGTAAAATTTACAAGTTGAAGACATTTGGGCCTGGAATTTTCTTGTGGAAAGTTTTTTTGTTTTGTTTTAGAGTTCTTTTATTATTATTATTATTGCTCTATTACAGTTGTCACAATTTTCCCCCTTTGCTCTCCCCTGCCTCGCCTGCCTCCTCTCCCTCCCACAGTCAATCCCCACCCTGTTGTCCATGTCCATGGGTCATTTATACTTGTCCTTTAACTAGGCCCTTCCTCTTCTTTCCTCCTTTATCCCCCTCCCTCCTCCCCTCTTGTTCCTGTCAGTTTGTTCCTTGTTTCCATGCCTCTGATTCTATTTTGCTTGTTTGTTTTGTTCCTTAGGTTCCTGTTATAGGTGAGATCATATGATATTTGTCTTTTGCCACCTGGCTTATTTCACTTAACATAATATTCTTCAGTTTCATCCATGCTGTCACAAATGGTAGGAGTTCCTCCTTTCTGCTGTGTAGTTTTTCACTGGTACTTTACGCAATGATCCACTCATTTACTGATGGGCACTTAAGCTGTTTCTAGCACTTGGCTATTGTAAATAGTGCTGCTGTAAACATTGGGGTGCATAGGTACTTTTGAAATGGTGTTTCAGGATTCTTAGGGTACAATCCTAGCAGTGGAATTACTGTGTCAAAAGGCAGTTCCATTTGTAGTTCTCTGAGGAAATTCCATACTGTTTTCCACAATGGCTGCACCAGTCTGCATTCCCACCAACAGTGCACTAGGGTTCCTTTTTCTCTTTATCATTGGCACTTGTTGTTTGTTGATTTGTTAATAATGGCCATTCTGACTGGTGCGAGGTGGTATTTCATTGTGGTTTTAATTTGCATCTCTCTGATGTCTAGTGATGTTGTGCATCTTTTAATATGCCTCTGGGCCCTCTGTATGTCCTCCTTGGAGAAGTGTCTATTCAGGTACTTT
This sequence comes from Carollia perspicillata, assembly GCA_004027735.1. Taxonomy (NCBI): domain Eukaryota; kingdom Metazoa; phylum Chordata; class Mammalia; order Chiroptera; family Phyllostomidae; genus Carollia; species Carollia perspicillata. The sequence continues at coordinate 88,240 of PVKM010000784.1, read as the reverse complement.
GCCCATTTTTTAATTGGATTGTTTGTCTTCCTGGCATTGAGTCGTATGAGTTCTTTATATATTTTGGAGATGAAACCCTTGTCCGAAGTATCATTGGCAAATGCATTTTCCCATGTGGTTGGTTCCCTTTTCATTTTGATGATGATTTCTTTAGCCGTGCAGCAGCTTCTTAATTTGATGTAGTCCCATTTGTTTATTCTTTCCTTTATTTCCCTTGTACTAGAGGATGTATTGTGAAAATATTGCTGCATGGGATATCTGAAATTTTACTGCCTATGTTTCTTTGTGGGAAGTTTTATTTTTTAAGATTTTATTTTTAAAGAGAGGGAAAGGAAGGGAAAAGAGAGGGAGAGAAACATCAATGTATGGTTTCCTCTCACACACCCCCAACTGGGGACCTGGCCCACAACCCAGGCATATACCCTAGGCTGGGAATTGAATCAGCAACCCTTTTGTTTGCAGGCTGGCACTCAGTCCACTGAGCCACATCAGCCAGGCCATCTTTGTGGGAAGTTTTAAAAATACTAACACAATCTCTTTTTTTAGGTCTATTCAGACTACCTGTTTTTTGAAGTAGTTTCAGTAGTTTTCTATCTAATAATTTTTTCCATGTTTTCTAAGTTATCTAATTTGATAGCATTAAAGGTTATACTTGTTCATAGTAAAACAAGTATACTTGTTATAATAATAATAATCCTTTTTATTTCTCTAAGGTCTGTAGTAATGGCCCTTCTTTCATTCCTCATTTTAGTCACTTCAGTCTTCTCTTTTTTTTTCTTGGGCAGTCTAGCTGAAGACAGGTCAATTTTGTTCATCTCTTCAAAGAACCAACTTTTATTTTTTTTTTACTACTTTTCTGTTAATAGAATGGTATAAGCTGCTTGGGTGAGGGGACATTCAGACTGGGACTATTTCTTGAGTGGCTGGATTCAAACTCAACTGCCTGTCCATTTCGCTCTAAGTGGGGTCTTACTTTAGTGTCTCCCTCATCCCCGTGACTCTTGAAGTGATATGACAAAGAAAATAGAGACTAGATTATAACTTGGGGGCTGTGAGGAACAGCTGTTCCATTAAATCCATAAACACTTCTTAACCATTAACAAACTGTGAAGAATACACCAAGGGGGCAGGAACGAGTAGCCAGAATCAGCCACAGACTCTCCTAAGCCCACAATCTAGTTGGGGAGATGCACGTGTAACAACCAATTTTAACACAGGGCAGACTACAATGAGGGCTGTGATTGACTGTGAGCAAAACACTTATTGGGGGGGATGGGGTTGGAGGGCAGTTAATCTGTCTGGAAGAGTTAGGGAACAGAAGAATTGGCATTTGAGGTGTGTCTTTTAAAGCATGATAGAATTCAGGGGAAAAAAGAAAATGGAGGGAGGGAAAGTTCTTTAGTCAGAGAGAAGCACGCAAGCCAAGGCAGGCAAGGTAGGAAGCCAGGCCTGACAGGGACCAAGTGTGCTGGGGAAGGGAACAGGCTGGACAGAAAAGCTAGGGCCAGTCTTTGGAGGGGTCTAAATGGTGTGCTAAGGAGCTGGAGCATTATCCTTAAGAATCTTGGGACCCTGGCCCATGTGGCTCACTGGTTAGACATTGTCTTATACACTGAAAGGTCATAAGACAATGACCTTTCAAAGGTCTGAAATGACTCCCAATCAGGGCACATGTATAGGTTGTGGGTTCAGACCCCGGTCAGGGCGCATAGGGTAGGAGACTGACCAATTTGTCTCTCTCACATTGATATTTCTGTGTAAGTGTGTCTTTCTCCCCCTTCCTCTCCCTCTAAAATCAGTGAATATATCTTTGGGTGAGGATTTTAAAAAAAGAAAAAGAAGGAAACTTGGGGCCCACTGAAGGGCACTGAGCAGGAAGATGACATGACCAGCCTATGTAGAAATGTGGGCTGCAACAGAAACCTACACTGGTTTATTCAGGTTCTACGGTGCCATCCACACCCATGGAAACAGCAAAGACAACTGCCTTTACCATTGTTGATCACCCCCCCTTGGGACTGTCTTCTCCCTAAGGTTCCATGGCACAGCACGTCCCTGACTTCCTTTCTACCTCTCTGGCTGCCTGAGCAGGCTCTTCTTCCTCTGCTCGTCCTAAATGTTGGTGTTCCTCAGAGTTCTGTTCTAGATCCTTTTCTCTGTCCACTAGACAGTTCTCCCTTGGAGATCTCACATGTTGCCATAGCTTCAGTGACCAGCTATGGATTGGGAGCTCCCAAATTTATATGTAGCTTTCTCAGAGCTTTCTCTTTAGACCCATCAGTTCTAACTGTCCATTGGACATCTCCATTTAGGTACTATCTTCATTAAATTTAGGTCCAGCTGTGAGTAGAAGGAAAACCCCAAGTTAAATGGCCCAAACAAGGCAGGAGTTCATTTCTCCTTTAGATAAAAGGAGCCCAGAGGTATTAAGTCCAGGCCTGAGATGACAACCTGGGAGTCATATCTCTGAAATCTGTCCCTCTATCTCTATCCCCAAGCCACCATCCTCCTCTAGGTTAACTGCAACACCTTTGTCATTCTTGCTTCTCTCGAGTGAATTCTCTGTATCTATACTGTCCACCATGGGAGCCACTTAAACACGTGTGGCCACTGAGCACTCAAAAGTTGGCCAGTTCAAATTGATATGTGCTGTAAGTATAAGATACACACTGGACTTCGAAGGTTCAATATGAAAAAGTAAACTATCTTATTAAGATTTCTCTACTGATTATATGTTAAATGATATATTTTTTGATATATTGAATTCAATAAAATGTGTTATTTAAAGTTAATCTCACCTGTTTCTTTCTATATTTTTTAAATTTTATTGATTATGCTATTACAGTTGTCCTGATTTTTCCCCGTTTGCCCTCTCCATCCAGCAGGATGGAGATTGTTTGCGCTCCCTCAAACAATCCCCCCACTGTTGTTCATGTCCATGGGTCATGCATGTAAGTTCTCTGGCTACTCCAGTTCCTATACCATACCTTATATCCCCATGGCTATTCTGTGACTACCTATTTGTACTTCTTAATCCCTTCAACTCTTCACCCATTCCCTCATGCCTCCCTCCCATCTGGCAACCATCAAAGTGCTCTCCATATCCATGATTCCGTCGCTATTCTTGTTTTCTTAGTTTGTTTTTCAGATTCAATTGTTGATTGATATGTATTTTCACCACTTTGTGGTTCATAGTTTTAAGTAAGTTTCTTTAACATTTCATATAGTAATGGTTTGGTGATGGTGAACTCCTTTAGTTTTTTTTCTGTCTGGGAAGCTCTTTATCTCCCCTTCGATTCTAAATGATAGCTTTCCTGGACAGGGCAATCTTGGCTGTAGGTCCCTTCCAACTGTTTCTTCCACTGACTCAATCCCTGCTGGTTTTTGAAGCCATAACTTGTAGGGATTTATCTTCTGGCACTGGAACCCTGGCTGGGGGGCCTGATGTGGGGCTGGGACTCCTCACTCCTGAGATATTTCTCCTGAAATTTTTTTTCAAATTAAATGCTCAGTGTGTGGTCTAGATGACATGGTCCAATATATCATTTCTTTCTTGTTTTTAAAGATTTCATTTATTTATTTTTATAGAGGGGAAGGGAGGGAGAAAGAGAGGGAGAGAAATATCAATGTATGTTGCCTCTTGCACACCCCCCACCCCCACTGGGGACCTGGCCTGCAACCCAGGCATGTGCCCTAACTGGGAATCAATCCAGAGACCCTTTGGTTCATAGGCTGGCACTCAATCAAATGAGTCACCCCAGCCAGGGCCTCCCTCCTGAATTTTTATCCATCATACATGATGAGGGACCAGCCCATTCTGCCTCTGTGCCTCTCCTACCAGTCTGGATGGATGTGGTTTCTTTAATTCCACACTTGTCAGTCTTCCATTCAACTCAATTTCTGTCAGTTCTGAGTGATAGTTGTTCTATATTTTAGTTGTAATTTTGATGTGGTTGTGCAAAGAGGCAAGCCATGTCTGCCTATGCTGCCATCTTGTCTGGAAGTCTCTTTCTACATTTTTAATGTGGCTACTAGAAAATTTCAAACTACACATGTAGCTCATGTTTGTGGCTCTCATTGCATTTCTATTGAACAACACTGCTCCCCACAGAAGCAAAAAGAATCTTTCTAAAACACAGATCTGAACATGTCACACATCTTAAAAGCTTTCAGTGGCTTATCACTGTCTTTAGGATAATGTTTGTTCTACTAAATATGGTTTTCAAACCCTCCATGACTCAGACCCAGCTTCTGCCTCCAGCCTTATCTTTCACTACCTCCTCCCTCCTCCACCTGCCCCTTGCGCAATATGCTCCAGCCCTGCGCACTTCTTTCAGTTTCTTACATGCACAAGCTGCTCTCTAGCCTCTGGGCCTTCATTCATGCTATTCCCTGTGCCTGGAACACTCTCCTATCTTGGGTGACTTAATGCTCCACTCATCTTTCCAGCCTCATCTTAGACGTGTCTCTTCCCTGGGAGGCCTTCCTTAGCTATCCTGCTTTTCTGAGCTCCCATTACTTTTCTATGCTGACTTCACCCCACTCCAACACCAAATAATAGTGTGCCAATAAATGGTGTCCTTCTGCAGACTGGTGGAGATCTTGCCTGTATGTTCGCAATGGTATCTCACCATGAGCAAAGGCTGGCACATGGTCAGTAGTCAACAAGTATTTGCTGAATCAATGAATGACTCACCCTAAAGCCAGATAAACAAAGTTTCAGATGGAGGGTAAAGCCAGACTAGGGGACTCTAAATTTCAAAGAAATGGCCACCCAGTGACCCTTAGATTCCCAGTTCGGGAGGTGAGAAAAAGGGAAACCCACAACACATTGCCCAGTCTTCAGTCCTGACTATCCTCCCAGAAAAGCTCCCTGGCATGTGCCCCAACCATTGCAGAAAGAGCTATAATGATGTGAGCTTCCTCCTGGTTGGTAGGGAGGGGGGAAGAGGTGAGGAGGGTGCCTGTTTTGAGTTGCTATTTACCCAGCACCAGGAGAATTGATGCACATGTTGCTAATGGCGTGTGAGCCTCTCTACGGAGATTTCCTTTCAGGAGACAGGAGGTGAAGGAGATGAGGGAGTGGGGAATCAGAGCTAAAGACAGGAAAGAACTTGGAGTCAGGAAGCCAGAGAAGGGTTCCCTGGGGCTCCATTGTTAACTTGCTGTGTGACCCAAGTCACATAGCTTGTCTGGGACCCAGTTCCTCATTTATAATCAAAAGAATCAGCTGTCTGCACCTCTGGAGGGGCTGTTGTAATCATGGAAGGCAACAGTGGATATAAATGGGCTTTGAAAATACAAGTACCATGGTAAAAGTGCTGTGCAAAGGCAAGGTTTTTAGACTGTTGTTCTGTGTGGGCAAGAGATGAACATACAGTTGTGGAAATGCAGCTGGGAGTGGTGGGTGGGAGTTTACTTTCTCTCAATGAAAGTGGCAGAGCTGGAAACCATTTTCCCAGCCATGATCTTCCTGTTCTAAACTTGGACTAGAAAAGCCAAGTCTTGAACGGAGCCCTGGAGAAAGTGAACGCAGCTGGGAACCTGATCTTTCTGTTCTAAACTTGGACCAGAAAAGCTGAGTCTTCCTGTTCTAAACTTGGACCAGAAAAGCTGAGTCTTGAACAGAGTCTTAGAGAAAGTGAGCCCAGCCAGAAACTTCAAGGTCCTGAAAGAAGTACAGCCCCATTTTGGGACCCCTCACTGCTCCTGACACACTTGGGTGAGCATGAATGCACACAAACACACACCCTCTATAGTTGATGCCCTCATGCCGCCTTAGAGCTTCCTGTTACCCCGTCTCAAGTTGAAAGGACTCCCAGTGGGTTGACACTGCCCTTAACCTAGCTAGAGACCACCCTACCATGGGTAGCTCCATGTGGAGTTCCTGATCCCAAAAAAGACCAGCGCAGAAAGGGTGGCTAGATTCCCCTCTGCCCTGCCCAGGTGGGTCCTGAAGGTGGGATGCCCGCTGGAGGCCCTCCCTCCTGGAGAAGACCCCACACCTGACAAAGCCATTGCTCACAGCTTTTATTATCCTCCATTCTCTTTTCCTTTCACAGCCAGGTCAGATCTCACAAAGCAATCTGTACTACCTGCAGTTCCCGACCTGGAGAATCGAAAACACATTCCCCAGCATGCTGCCACCAGCAGCCAGCTCAAAGAGGCTTTGTAATTACAGACAGGCAGGGGTTTGCCTTGCTGTTCTTACTCAGCTATGAAATGCTTCCATTCCCTTCATGTTCCATGGTGCCTTAGAAAATGAAATGTGAAGCTGGGCCCTTCAGAAAAGTGAGTTCCAACTCCCTGTTCCACCAAGGGCACGTGGTAGATCTCACCACAATTCAAATCCATTCAGTCATGCATTCATTCCTTCATCCAGAACACGTTTAATGGCCCCCTGCTCTGTGCTGGTGCTGGACTTGGTGTTGGTGACCAAATATGACCCTTGACCTACTTTTGAAGAGTTCCCAGTCTAGTAAGGAAGTTAAGGTATAAAAGTAGATACAGGAAAAAATTAAAAAGTGATGCATAATAAAGAAATGAAGATAAGATCCTAGGTAAGAGAGAGATAGTGTGGGAAATTGTGGCTGTTTCTTGAGAGGTAATGTAGTATAGTGGCTGAGGTATAGACTCTGGAGACTCAGGCCTGGGCTCAGATCCCGACTTTACCCCTTAGTGATAACTGTCTAATCCAATGGAGAAGTGGGGACAGTTTTGAGGTTATGGAGAAAAGTATAGTGTCCAGCACATGGTAGAGCTCAATGGATGTCAGCTGGTATCATCGGGGAACATAATGCAGAATATGAGTTTTCCATATGTGTGGAGCATGAGGGTAGGGCATTCCAGAAGGCAGGGGCACAGAAAAAAACAGTGTGGTATTTTTATGGAATTCCAGTTGAATATAGCATAGCCTGTTAGAAAGGAAGAAAGAGGTGAAGCCAGTAAATTGGGTTGGAGTTAACTTTTGGAACACACAATGAACTTAAGGAGATGTACAACGGCACGGACAACTTTGATAGAGCAGATCGCCGACCTAGCCCCAAGCAATGGTCCTCACTTTAGAGCCACATTCTGGTGAACTAAACTTCACGGTCTCCAAAGATGAGGAGCCAGCCTTTCGGGGCTTGGTCCAGTGTATTGGCCTGTCTCCTGGATTCCACCCACCCGGAAAGGCTTATCCTTGCCTCTTGGCAGATCGAGCCCAAGAATTGGGACTGAGGGAGATGAACCATTTTCTTTCACAAGGACCAGTGGACATGGGCATCTCTGCCCACCAGAGGGCTGGTGTTGGGACATAAGGCTGGGAAAGGCCTCAGGAAAGGTGGCAGATGGGGAGAAAAGCCAGGTGAGACTGATCAGCCTCAGTTTATCCCCAGTCTCTTCCTCTGGGATAATACAGAACCTCCGTCAATCCTATTTTGGAGTGGGGCCAACTGAGAGCAAAGATTTCATCAAGTGCAAAACGAACTAAGGAGAGGCCCTGCTGGCAGACTGCAGAGGGGACAAGGGTTCTTGTCTAGGTTGTGCCTCTCCTTGTAGACTTTGGGAAAATCCCTTCCCCTTGGCCTCTTGTTTCTTCCCAGTAAAACATAAGGGTTTTGCCAGGAGGATCCCAGATGCTTTCACAGCTCTGTACTCGAGTTAAGCAATGCCCTGCTGTTAGGATTTGGGGTGTTGGAGTGTGTCCTAAATATTGGGGAAAACCCAGAACAGCCAGACCTGGGAGAAGAGGAAACTAGAGGGGTTGTCCTGAGCCCCCAGTCATCAGGGTACACAGGGGCGAAGCCTGTAGAAGAGGTGGGGAGAGGAGGAAGAACAAGGGGAGGGAGGGGGACAGTGCCTGCCATCTCCAAGACAAAGGGAGCTAACTGGTAAAAGGTATCTTCTCCCAACTCCAGCTACCTCAGGATCCTGTGGAAAAGCTGCATTATAATCGATAGCCTCATAAATAAATAAGGAGTCAATGCATCCTGTCTCCAGCTCAGGGCTTCTTTAGGAAAATTGAACCTTGACCCACTTCTGACTCACCCGTTCTGGGTTTCTACAGAGGCCTCCAGAGGGAAGAAACTCGTACAGGTCATCTTAGGCATACCCTGCCTCTGGGCTGGCCTGCCATGCACTTCATCCAAGAAGGCCGAGGCCTGGGGTGGGTCCGTCCTTCCCTGTCCCCCCAAGGCCCTCCCTCTCCTGCAGTCTCCCTTCCCCGCTCCACTGGGGCTCTCTCACTGTGAGCTCTGGGTCTTTACTTTCATCTTCTTACCCCTGATAAACTCCCTGTCCTTTCAGCTCTGGCTCTTTGCTTCTCACCTCTCCTGATTTCACACTTTTCTTCTGACCACTGCTTGGTGCTAAACAGAATCAGCAGCAGGAGGAAAGGAGCTGCTCCCCACCCCCTGCAGTCTCCCTCTGTACCCACCCCTCAGACTCCTTGTCATTGATCATCAGTGAGCCCCTCAGGGTCTGTCTGGAAGAGTAAATGCATTTCTGGAAGCAATAAAAAAAGACCCTTGTAACTTCCAGAACAGATGTATGCCAGCAGGTTGACTTCCTCTCTCTGACTTCTATTACAACAATGGAGATGCTTTTCTCATAGGAAAAAGCAAATGTCCAATAAAGCAAGTTCAATATTTTGGACCCCAAAGACCAAGATGGATGGTGGTCAGCTCTGTGTGGTGATGGGCAACTACCTTGGGGTGTGTCTCGAAACATGTTAGGACCTTCCCTCTGCTCAGATGCCTCACTCTTCCCTCCAGCTCCCAGGCCCAGACAGAGGACACTCCCGTGCCTGGGGGTTCTTAGGCGCTGCTTGGGCAGTGAGCATGGAGAAAAGCGTTGTTGGGCTATGACATAATTAGTGACCGCCACACTCCGGCTGATTCTTGGGGATTGAACATTCTTTTAATTACAAGTTTCTGACTAGAATGTACCATATCATATCCCTGCTTTCTCTGTTCTCCAAGTATAAAACTTAGAACATTCCATTTCCTTCTGAGTTATCCATAGCAGAGTTTCCACCCCAGTTTCCCAACCCCATCCAGTCTCCTCCTGTCCTCGTTCCCTAAAGGAACAACTAGGAGGGTGAGTCTGTAGCCAGCATACCCACGTGGACAAAAGAGAGTTGTCCTCAGACATCTATACAGTGTACTGACGATTGGGGTTTCATCGTCCCAGGGAGGAACTCAGACCTAGGAAGCCATCAGTAATCCAGGCTCCCGGCTCTGGTTTGGCTGTCTCCCAGCTGACAGGAGGTAGCTCTGGCTAGCTGCCCAGAAAGCAGCAAAAGTACCTCCTAAGAGGCAAGGTTGGCCAATAGCAGAGTTCAGTGGACTTGGAAAGCTGGTTACTAATTGACAAGACTGCATTCGTGAAGTCCCCCAAAATATAGGGAACACGTCTGTCTACTGGGCTTTCTACCCCAGGAAGAAGTTGTGAATGCAGCACATCATCCTTCAGTTATAGCTCTTAGAGCTGAAAGGGTCTTCAAGAAATTATTTGGCCCAGGTCTCTCCCTTTCAGTGGCCACCAGGGCCTGGCCTTAAGGTGACTGGCCCAGAGTCTCATGCCAGGACAGTGGGATCCAGCCCTAGGCTCCCAGCTCTACCTACAGCACAGGTTGGGGGTGGTACTGAGCAAATGGCTCGTGGCTGTCACGAGAGAAGAACTAGCAGCAGACACAGCAGATTGTTTTCTTTGCAGGCTGAGCGTAACTAGAGGAAGCTGAGAATTCCTCTGCTCTGTCTCAGGCAGGAGGAGGGGCATAGGGGAGAAGGAGAGGAGCGGGGAAGGCCAGGAATTCTTAAAGGAGAAAGGTTCCATCCAGCTCCTGGGATAAGCGAGGTAGTGAGGACCAAAGACGGTGGAGAAGCCAACACCAGGCCCCCATGGAGTCCCTGAGGGGGAGGTCAGAGCCTGGGGCCCCTGTTTACAACTGTTTTGGGGGAGTCATGGTGAGAGCTCTGTGACCTTGGGTACATTACTTAAACTCTCTGTGCCTCGGTTGTTTTATTAATAAAATGGGAATAATAATAGTACCCAGTTGATGAAGTCATTTGAAGATTAAGTTTATTCAAGTACGTAAAGCTCTTAGAACAGTGTCTACCACGGAGTGAGCAGGAGGTAAGTTGTTGCTGTCACTGCTTCGTTGAATCCTCACACAAAGCTCTGAAGTTGATACTAATCTCTGAGGCTCGATGAGGTCAAATGATGGACAGCATGGGTGTCTTCTTAAGGTTCTCTTCAGAGCAAGCAGCTTCAGACTCACAGCTTCCCCACCTCCCCTCCCCCCGCCCGTCCATTTCTATTTGGAAACTCCACAGCTGCTTCATCAACAGCAGGAACAAAGGTGGATCTCTGTCCTGCCTCTGAGGCCTGGAATGCCTCTAGGGTCCAGGCTGGCTGGTGGCTTCGGGCCCAGCCATAGGTCCTTCCCACTAACTCTCGCAGCACCCACATCCTGAAGCCTCCTAGAGCCCTCACCCTGCACCACCATTCCTGTCGTCCCCTGGAGATACCACCTTCCCCATAGTCTCGCCTCCCTGTACAAGAGGCTGGCTGCCCAGACTGGAGGGACTCTTTCAATTCAGATCTCAGGATAAACAAACTGCTACTCTGGCCCAGCCCTCAGCTGGCTTACTGCTCCCTGCCCCCCTCAATCCGCAGTGCACAGTCGCTCTGTTGTTCTCTGTTCTCCTGCCAACTTGGCAGCTCATCTCTGCTGTTACTATCAACACCTCCAAGGGAGAAGGGAGAGGAGTCAGCTCTGATCGCCTGGCACACTGAGCAGCAAATTCATGTCAGAGCCAGCCCTGGGATGTCTCCCAAGCTCCTGAAGCTCCTGGTGGGAAAGGAAAGGTGGGCTTGATCACAACAGCCCTGATTGCAAACCAGCCTCCCAGCAGAGCCTCTGGGCCTGGCCAAAGCCACAGGTCTCCCAGGAATGGACAGCTCTGATAGAAAGGGCTGCAGAGGAAGCTTTGAGACCAGGCAGGCACAGAGGAGAGGGCTATGGGGTCTGTCTCATCCTAGCTCTTGCCATGGTCCAGGGCAGCATTGGTGGCTTCAATTTCTGAATTGGTTGATCAGGGACCAGGGTTGAAGAAATGTCTTCTCTCTCCAGACTGTGAGCCTTGGAATGCATGGGTTGTGCCTTCTGTCTTCTCTTTCTTGGACTTCTCATGTGCAGAGCTCTTGCCTCCCTTGTCAGATTGGATTGGGAGCCCCTATGCGACCCCAGTTTCCCCACCAAATGGAAACTTTCACAGACAGAAACTACCTTTTCCTTTCCCCAGACTTCTCAGGCCCTGCCCATTTGCTCCATAAAGCAGCTGAAACCCTTCTCTGGCTCCTGCCAGGATTCCTGAGGTCTCATTTGGAAAAAGAGAGAATCTATATCTTTGGGGACCCAGTGCCCACCCTTGAGACTGTCCATGGCACAGGGTCCGTGACCAGTCATCTACCCCTTGACAGGACTGAGAGTGGTGACTGTGCATCCTCTCCCAGAAGGAACTCCCTTTCCATCTTTCTCACTACTTGTCAAAGGAAGGCCTTTGGGCCCTGCTTGAGTCCTTTGGCATCAACAAAAGTGGTGGGTTCAGGGACAGCTTCCTAATCCTTATACTATCCAGCCACCTGGACTACCCGGTGATGTGGTTGTAAGCTCCCACTCTGGGTGTGCCAGCCTGTTTCTTTTTCTGCAACATAGACATTACCTTTCAAAACTCACTGGGTTACAGCAATGGTGGTAAAGACATGAAGATGACACCTGTGTGTTTCTAGGGTTGTGCTTGCCACTTACAGTCAGTGTTCCCTCCCTCTCTCCCTCCCTCCCTCCCTTCTCTCCCTCCCTCCTTCCTTCCATTCTCTACTCCTGCTAGACATGAAACTGACCCTAACACCACACCCCACCCCGCTATACCCTGCGTCAGAAATCTGAAAACCACCACCAAGAGAGACACAGCCACCCCCTAGTAAGAATCCCCCAGTTCCCTGGAAGGCCAGCTGACTTTCCAAGAGCCAGGAAACAGGAAAAGAGAATTCATTCAATGGGCCAGGATGCAAATAAGCCACAAGAGGCTGTGCCATTCCGGGCTGCACCTGTGAACATCCCTCGAATGAAGCCCTGTCAGCGTTTCTATGACAAATTTGTATTTCTGCAGGCCTCTCTTCCAGCTTCAAGAGCATGCCTCTTGGTGAGACTTGACACTAAAATGCTTTCATCATTTTTTTCCCCTGAAAAAGGTTGCATGCTCTGAAAACCCACCTGCTCGTTGTGTGTTTAGTATTCATTCCGTTTTGTGGGTATTGTGTTTGTAGGGTATGCATACAAGCATGTGATATACACGTGGGAGTTCTGTGGGGGAGACCTGTCATGGCAAATGTGCAATCACTACAGTGTGGTCAGATGGCTCCCCTCCCTGCAACATCTCCTGCATCCAATTCGTCTTTCCCAAAGCCTAAAATCCCACCATTAGGGATTTACTACTTTTGAACTTAAATGATTATTCATCCCTAACATTCCACTGTGACAGTGTACCACCCCCTACAAGTGACTAAGCTACCATCTGATAAGAGGTTAGGAAAAGAACCATGAGGCATCAGGAAGGATGCCCAAAGGACAGAAGAGCCCTAAAAGAGGAATGACAGGCATCCAAGATGGATTGCCTGTTCTACAGGTTTTCTAAACCTGCCTGGGGGAGGACATACACACACACATACACACACAGTGCTCTTTGTATAGTTTATTCCAAAAACCACAATGGTGCTCCAATTCACCTGGGATGCTTCCCAAAATGCAAATATCCAGGCCCTGGATCTGAATCAGACTGAATCAGAGTTTCTAGGGCTGGAGCTGAGCCCAAGACTCTGCATTGTAAGGAAGCATCCAGGTGATGCTGATAATCAGTCAGGTTTACAAACCACTGATGTAGAGGTTAGAGCACCAAAAGACGAAACAGAATACCTGACCTTGGGTTATAGCAGCACCATTTATTGAGGGACCCTAGGCACTGCACTTTGTGAACCTGGGGAAAACATGAGACCTAGTGGCATGGCCCACAGGAGGAAATGCCCATTGAAAACCATCAGACAATGCAAGGGTTCATTGTTATCCCGTACTTACACAGGGCATGTGGCATACATGGGTACATGTTCATGTGCATCCATGCACCTGGATTTTTTACACAGAGGGTAGGTCTAATCTTCATTATTCTCCTTCAGCTAAGCTTGTGGCTGATTTTACTTCCTGATGGACCTTTTCACTTCAGGACATGTCCCCTGCTGTCCTCTTCCAGTAGCTTGGCAAAGTCCCCAGTAACTTAAAAAATATTTTTCTATCTAATAGGTTTATCTGCCATCTATGATCTTTCAGAAGTTCATTCCTTCTGGGGAGTAAGAAGGAAGAGGGGTTATGACAAGGGGGAACCCAAGCAGTTGGATGGATGTAGAGGACTTTATTCCATTTAAACAAAAATGTACACACACAAAATTCCTCATACACTGTCAGGGTTTCATGGACTTCCTTATACCTTTCCATGGATCCCTAGGAACCCCAGGCAAAGAACACATGGCTGACCTGGCTCTAGCAGCCCATGCCCTCTGAGTTCCCAGAGGGTCACATTCCAGCACAGGAGGTACTTTCAGCTGTGGCTTTGCTGAATGACTGGACTCGTCACTCCCTCCCCTCAAGCTTCGAGATGAGCTTACCTGACCTTCCCTCCCTCCCCAAAAAGGTTAAAACCCAGCAATGCAGTGACACACCACCTATGTCAGGACAGAATCTCCCCAGACCAGACTGTGCCTTCCCGTTCTGGAGCCTGCAGCTCAGAGTCTGGGCTGCCATAAGGTATCAGGAAGATGGACGATCTTCATTGTGACAACAGAAAACACAGCTCAAACTGGCTTAAACAATAAAAGGAAGCTATCCTTCCATGACAATAAAAAAGTTGAAGGTAGGTGGGCTTTCTGCAAGGTCTGATCCATCGGCTCTGTGCGTGTGAGTGTGTTTGTTTGTTTTGTCTCTCCACCCTCATCCAAGGTGTAAACTTCATCCTAAGACTCTTGGCCTTCAAGGTTGCAACCCGGTCACCAGCAGCAGCTAAAGCTGTATGCACTTTCATTCCCTCTTAGGAGAAAAAATGCGAGCTGCCTTTTTGATAGTTCCCATGAAAGAAAGTGGAAGCCTCTTACCAGGACCCATCAGTCCATGTCTCCCCACATTTCATTAGCCCACATTGGGAAACATCCCATCCCAATCAGAGCCTCAATACCAAGTTCAGAATATGGTATAATAGATGGCATGCCTTAATGCTCTGACCCCCAAGTCCTGGTCCCTGGGCTTGGCATCTCACCCCTGTGTAATTTAAACACCTTTCATGAAAGGAATGAAAGACTCAAAAGAAACGATTTTGTAAATGCTCAGGCTCCAGTCTTGTCCCACACAGGCTCTTGGCAAAAGCCTGAACCTTCTGTGGAAAGAAAGAGGAGATGGCTGTTCACTTTCTAGAAAGGAAGAAAACGGAATCTGCAGCCAGTCTCAGCTGAGTAGGATGCAGGCCACACAGAGTGGGAGACCTGGGGTTTAATGCCTCCTTTCTCCTTTAGGCAGCCTGGTGGATGGTCATGAATGACTTGCTTATCCTCTCTGGCCTCTGCATGAAATGGTTATCCCTCCCACTTTACAGCGATCCTTTGTAGGGTACCACAGCCTGGAAGGAAGCTGAGTCCCCAGAAGATCCTGCACTTGTGTCCTGTGCAGAGGATGGACAGCGTGGTGTGTAGAGTGGTTTCTGGCCAGACCTCAATTGCCAAAACAGTCCAGAGGCCTTTTAGTGTAACTCCAGTAAAGGTATGGGTCCCACATGGCCTTGGTGTGCTTGGAGGTCGTATAAGAAGAAACGTGGTCCAGCAACTGAAAGTCATTTTAAAAGAAATTCCAATATTTATTCATATCTTTTGAAGAGATATAAATACTTTGCAAGGTTTTCCTAAAGCTCCCTTCTCTCCTCCCTAATTCTCTCATATCCATAGTTACTCAAGGGCCTTTACGAGTCAAAAGCTCCTATACTCTCTCCAGCACCCAAATGTCTCCCCTCTTTCTGAGCTCTTTGTTATGGAGGGTGATTTAGCCTCTTGTGTCCAGTCCTTTCCTGTTTCCTCCAGTCTCTCTTTCCACTCATTCTCCCAATTCTATATCCCAGAAGATCTAAACCTCACAGTTATTAAGCCAGAACTCTGCCTAGAATACTCACACTTCAATAAATCTTGCCCCTGTCACATAAGCATGGTTGAGGAACGGACTTCCAGTCTTATATACATAGAGATAATTCTAATACTATATGTTAATCAGGATTCTTCAGAGAAATAAAACCAATAGGATATGTGTGTGGGGGGTGTCCTATATGTAATATATGTATACAGTAATATATGTAGTAGGAATTGGCTCACATGATTATGAAAGCCACAAAGTCCCATGATCTGCCATCTGCAAGGTGGAGAAACAGGAAAGCTAGTGGTATCCTTCAGTCCAAGTTCAAAGGCCTGAGAACCCAGGGATCCACTGGTATAAGTCATGGGGTCCAAAGGCCCCAGAACCAGGAGTTTCTATGGCTGAGGGCAGGAGAAGATGGATATCCCAGCTCAAGAAGAGGGAGGGAGAATTCGCCCTTCCTCCATCTTTGTGTTCTGTCTGGGCACTCAACAGGTTGGATGATTGACACCACTTGCATTGGGGAGGGCAATCTTCTTTACCCAGTCTGCCGACTCAAATGCTAATCTCTTCCAGAAACATCCTCACAGGCACACCAAAAATAATGTTTTACCAGCTCTCCGGGCTTTCCTTAACCCAGTCAAGCTGACACATAAATTTAACCATCACATACCCCATCTTGAAGTAGAAAATCAGCTTTAGTTGTGTTTGCTAGTGTGGACAGGGGTCATGAACCATCCATCTTGAGAATATTGCCTTCCAATAGCTTTGACTCCTGAAGTTGTTATTCAGAACAAGTCTGTAAGATATTCTGCATTGGCTCCCCCAGCTCTGCTCTCCAGCCTTCTCCACCCTGCTCTGAGATCCAGGAGGCTGATCTGTATGGTCTGTATACCAAAAGGCTACCTTGCCCCTGTGTTTCTGGTTGAGTTTGACCAATGGGAGGCATTGATGAGAGAAAGGAAGGAGGAGGAGGTCAGGATGTGTATTCTGCCCACTCCATCCCTGTTGGGC
The DNA here is from genome assembly GCA_004027735.1 of Carollia perspicillata. Classification (NCBI taxonomy): domain Eukaryota; kingdom Metazoa; phylum Chordata; class Mammalia; order Chiroptera; family Phyllostomidae; genus Carollia; species Carollia perspicillata. Next base: position 72,021 of record PVKM010000784.1, on the reverse strand, counting down.
TGATGGTTGGTTAAGGCTGCTGTCCAAAACCCTCTCTAGCTGCAGCTGCCCCTGGGATCTGGTCACTGCTCCACATTTGTCCCTTGAGCCCAGAGGTGATAAAAAGTCTCTGTTGTTGCTGGTCCCTGGAACTTGTTACTACATTCCCTTGCTTCCTCACCCTTGTTGCCTACCTGAACCCTGTAAACAAGCCCCTTCGTGCAACTCTTTCACTGTCTGGAGTGGCAGGACCCGGACTGATTCAATGCCCCTGACTTCCACACTGTTGTCACCCCATTGAGTCTCGTCTTACTGTAAAATGGAGGGAAGTAAAATTACATTCCTATTTATGGAGATTCTAACATGTGAAACTTTTGAAAATGATTCAGATGTGAATGTCTAATTTGCATCTTTAGACTGAATATCCACCATTGTGGGCCAAGTAAAGGGTTTAATTAGTGGCTTAAGAATAGTGTATGTGAAAAACTAAGTGAAAATGAATCCACAAATTGTCACTACCATGACCTAATTATGGCACTACCACAGCAAGGCAGGAACCACTAAAACTCAGGGTGGGGCTCTGCTGATCTTTACTACAAGACAAAAAAAGATAAGTACAAGCACATTCCACAGCAAGACTGAGTCAGTGATCAACATTTGAGGGATTCTGGAACAGTTTCTCACCCTCAACAATCCACATACATCCCCCTTTCTATCCCAGGCCTAATTAGAATGAAGTCCTATATGCCCATAGCTGAAATTTCATCAGTAGAGAGGCATAACACTGCCTGTAGGCCAAATGTAAATATTTTCCTTGAAAGGAATAATTTCATTACATTTGATTAATATTTCCATTATGCGCGAGGCTAGCTGAGCACTAGCTAATGTTTTAATCCTATCAGTTACCCTTGAGTATGAAAAATCTGGATATCAGAAGAGAAACCACTGAGAGGTGGGGAGAAATGTGCAAAAAGGGGGAGAAAGCTGAAGACATAGTTTGCTTTCATTCATTCTGGGAGAGGCTCTGTATTAGAGATATAAACAAGGGGTCTTTCAGCACAGGTATGATGTTTAAAGCTGTGGGGCAAGATAAGGCCACCCTAGGAGGAAGTGAGAAGAAGGGAAGTGCAAGAAAGAAGAGGAGAGGCAGTTCAAGAATTAAGTCCTAGAGCGTTCCAATCTCAAAGCTCATGAAAAGGAAACGGAAAAGGAACAGCTGGTGTAGTAAGAGGAAGATCGGTAGACTCTGGTGCCTGGAAGCAACTGAAGAAAGTGTTCAAAAAGGAAGTGATAAAGTGACTTTGATTGCTGCTGATGGGTCATATAAGAAGAGAGAATTGACCATCGACTTCGTCGGTATAGAAATCACTGGGAACCTTGATAAATGTGGTTTCACTCTCATGGGAGGGACACAACCCTGACTGGAGTGTGTGTGACAGAATAGGAAGAAACAGAAATGTACAGGCATTTTTTTTTAAGTTCTGCTATGAATGATTAGCAGACAAATGATGAAGTAACTGGAGGGGAAGGTAGGGTCAAGATTTTTTTTTTACAGATGCTAATGGGAATGGTCTGATAGAGAAAATTTGACCATGTGGAGGAGAGAGCAGATAATTGCTGGAGTCATGGCTTTTAATAAGCAAGAAGGGAAGAGACCCAGTATACAAGGAGAGGAGGGCTGGCCTCAGACAGACACACGGGCGGTCCATTCATCATAAGAGGAGGGAAGGAAGAGTGTAAGAGCCTGAATACTAGAGGAATGTATTTTGGGTGGTGCGAGGATAAGAATTTTTTTTTCTGATTTCTATTTTCTCAGTGGGGAAAAAACTACACCATTGGCTGAAAGTGAGATGAAGGAGGAGTTGTGTGAAGACCTGAGAAGAAGGAAGTGTGATATAGTTATCTCAAGGAGAGTGACTTGCCTGGGGGTGAGATTGGAGGATTGCTGGGCAACAATATGGTGGTGCTCCTGAGGTCAAAGATTATGGGTTTAAAGGGTGACCTTTCAGCATGGTCACATGTTTTTTCTAGCCACAATCAGCAACTGGAATAGTCATGGAAGAGCTGAAAGATAGATCAGACAGAGTTGGGGTTTTGCTAGGTCCGTTGGTGGAGAGGAATGAAGGTCAAGATGGTCGTATCATCTATTGTTGCTGAACAAAGTATCCCAACACTTAGTGGCTTCAAACAACAGACATTCATTATCTTATAGCTTCTGTGAGACAGAACTTATAATTTATATGCAGCTTGGAGGAACAGTTCTGGCTTGGCATCTGCCATGGGTTTACAGTTAAGACATTAGCTGAGCTGCAGTCATCTGAGAGCTTGACCAGGCTGGAGAATCTGCTTCCAGGGCCAACCTAACAGATGGCCTATCACAGAGGCAGTGATCTTAGAGGGGGAACCAAGCAGAAGCTGTCCTTTCATGACCTCAACTCATGTCACACTGTATTACTTTTCCACATTCTATTTGTTAGCAGCAAGTCACTAAGTCCAGGCCATGTTCAAGTGGAGGGTACTCCACTTGAACTTCACCTTTTGAAGGGAGAAGTTTTGTTATTGACTGGATGGTTATGGTTATGCTTCATTATAAGCAATACAAAAACCATATATCAAAGCTCCAACCACCAGGGTGGCCATATTTGGAGATGGGATCTCTAAGGAAGCTCAAAGTTAAATGAGTTCATGAAAGTGTGGCCCTGATCCAACAGGATTAGCGTCTTTATCAGAGAGACACAGAGCTTGCTCGCTTGCTCTCTCTCCATGAATACACAAGGAGGAATAGCGAGAAGGTGACCATCTCAAACCGAGAAGCCCCTACCAGAAACTGAATGAGCCGGAATCTTGATCTTAGTCTTCCAGCCTTTAGAAGAGCAAGAAAGTAAATTCCTGTTGTTAAGCCACCCAGTCTATGATATTTTGTGGCAGCCCAAAATGACTAACAGATGTCAAAGAATTTGCAGACATGCTCTAATATCATTACAAATGATATGAGTAAATGCAGGTATGTTTATTGTGATGGATTATTAGCTCTAAGCTGAGGAGGGAGGGAGTTGATGGTCTAGAGGGATGATAAAGGGACTGGACAACCACTGAATGGAAGAGAGGTTCCTGAGGGGATGAACAAACGTAGGAGTGGGAAGCAAATTGATTTGAGGTAGCGGTCAGAGAGAGCTACTTGAAATAGAGACTTTAAAATAGGGGCAGTTGATGCGGGTGAGATGATCTAGGATAAGATGGTGGCTGAGGTGAGAAGGAAGGGAAAGGTAGCTGCAGATTAATGAACGGGGAGGCAGAGTTTTGGAAAGGTCATTTAAGAGATGGGACCAGGAGGGATGCAGAGTGTAGTGATGTACTCAGTATAGAGTCTAGGTGCACAGAGTATAGAGAAAGGCAGTGAACCAGGTGTAAGGACTTTAATGAGTGGGGGAGTGATGGGGAAGAGAGAAGAGGATTACCACAGGGAGCAGAATTTGACAGCAGGTGGGACACAAAGGGACATTGCCGTTCTAGTCTGTGAGCCTGGGGAGAGGGCGGTGGTGTTAATACTGAGTAGCCAGTAAGGAGCCATATGTACAGACAAGTTGGGAGGGAATAAAGATTCTGAGAAAGCTTGTGAGAAAGAAGAAGAAGAAGTGAAGCAAGCAGAGGGTCTGAGCACATGCATACATAGCCAGATAATAATGGCATGTATGTCATAAAGTCAAAAGGACTAACTGAGCTAATACTTAGTGCTTACACAGTGCTACCTGTGGGGATGTTGGGGTGTTTTCTGAAACAAAGCAATTCTCTGACAGCAACTAGGTGTCCAATAATTCACTTCGATTCTGACATTACGTCCCTGGAGATAACACCAGATTCCACAGGTTATAGGTCTCAGCCCAGGCTTCCCACATTTCTGCTCCAGCGGCTACAAATTTGAGGGTTGCTACAGTTCCCCTCAGGTCAGTAATTTGCTGAAATGATTCACAGGACTCAGGATGACACTTTGTGTGTGTTTATGGGTTCATTATAAAGACTATGAATGGATAGCCATATGAGGAGGTACAGGGGGTGGGTCCAGACACAGGAGCCTGTGTCGCCATGAAATTCGGGCGCACCACGCGTCCTGCACATGGACACATTCATCAACCAAGATCTTCTGGGTCTTGCTGTTCAAGAGCTTTTTAGCTTGAACAATCCCCAGCCCATCTCCATTCTCCGGAAACTGAGGGATGGATCGGGCTGATCTAATCTTACCTCATCTTACCTGTTTGATCTTTTTGCTGGCCAGCCCCCATCCTGAGCCTTCTAGAGGCTGCACCCTAAGTCATCTCATTAGCATAAACTCTGATGTGGTCCAAAAGGGCTCATTATGAATTTAAAAATGCACCACTACAGTATCAGTCAAGAAATTTCATGTGTTTTAGGAGCTGTGTGCCAGAACCAGGGACAAAGGCTAAACACATATTTTTAATTTTATTTTTCAATTACAGTTTACATTCAGTATTATTTTGTATTAGTTTCAGGTCTACAGCATAGTGGTGAGACAATCATATTCTTTACAAAATGTCCCCCCAAATATATTTTTTATTATACCACAGCCTGCCATGTAGTAAGTGTTATGTAAATTATTTACGATCTCTTGTTACGAATGAAGCCACTGGGGTACAGAGAGGTTAAGTAACTTGCTTATGGGCATACAGCTTGTAAGTGCCAAAGTTCAGGACTCAAACTCAGAATCGTCTTAAAGAGCCCATCTGTTGAGAGAGGAGCCTATCCGGAGAGTATTAGGCAAACCCTCCCTGCAGCCATTCATTCTTTCTCCTCTTCCTCCTCCTCCTTCTTCTTCTCCTCTTCCTCCTCCTTCTTCTTCTTGAGATATCCTGAGTTGCTTTCTTTTATGGACAACCAAAAACGATCTGACCAGAGTGACCACACCGAGGGACTGAACAACACTTTGGGGCTGTGTAAGCTATAAGTGTCTGGGAAAATGATTTTAAGGGCCAATGGCAAAATTCTTCTTTGAGAGAAAATGGAGTGTAAAATGTAGGCTTTCAGGCATAAGCTGGAAGTTGGGGGCGGAACAAAAGGAGAGTTGAATTACTTTGCTTAAAAATTAGAAGGAACTCATCTTCTTCATTTGGCCTCCTAAGAGGAAAGGTTAGGTGGCCCCCAATTTGACTTTATTATGGAGCCGTCGTGAACAAGTAAGCATCCCTGTGGCCAACACTTTGACTGTCTTTCTGTTTCATTAAGACCAGGTTCTAAGAAATGAAATTACTTGGTCAAAGGGCACATACATCTCAAAGATATTTTGTTACCTGGTACCATATTGCCCTCCAGAAAGATCGAAACAGTTTATATTTCCGTCAGCGGTGAATGAAAGTGCTGGTTTCACAGGCTTAACGTTTAAATCTTTGACAAATAGGGGGAAATTGCATTAGTGTGTGTTTTTACATCCCCAGTAAATTTGGACTTTTTAAATGTGTCTGTTGACTCTATCTATTTCTTCTTTTAAGAATTGCCTTCCCACTAGCTCTCTGGTGCTTTCCATCTGCCTGGTGCTTTCCATCTTTTCAGTGAACAAAATCTGACCAACTCCTCTCGCCTGTCTACTCTGCCCACACCAGTTTCCTCATCACAGCTCCTCATGGGATGACCCATTTGTCTGGTTTTAAAATTGGAAGTCCCAGGTCCTGGAAATTTCTTCAGTGCTGGGTAAACCAAGACAATTGATCACTCTGCCTCTGGCCCTTAGATCTTCACCTGGGCAGTGAGGACCAGAGGCCCAGTCGTGCCCTCCCAGCTCTTCCTCTGTTCATCCTGTAGACCAGCACCCTGCTCTGGGCAGGCGTCCTACTAGGGAGGCTTTGCGCTTCTTCTGTGAACAGGACCCAAGTAGAGGGATAATATCTTGATGAGTTTTCAACGAAGACCTTAACATAATTGATTGATAGCAGATAAAGCAGTCATAATATGGGAGCAGGAAGAACAGTCCCGAGGGCACACCTGAGGAGGGTTAGATGCCAGGAAGGGTGAGAGAGGGATGAGAGGACAAAAGATAAACCTAATGTACTTTGAAATTTGGCCAAGGGTCAGCCGGTCCAAGGTTCAGCCCAGGAAACGTTAACAGCAATCACTTCCCCAGAACCAGAGAGAGATGTTCTGCCACCCAAGGCCCTCTGTTCCCTCACGCTGTTGTCAAAGTCGTGAGCCCTCAAAATAGGCACATGAGAAACTCCTCCTCTGGGTTCCAAGGCCTGTGTTGACTTTATGTGTCTCTTTTATTGGCCCAGGTTAACATTTCCCAAGATTTTGAAAGAGCTTCTCTCCCTGGGACATCCTGTGGAAATGAGCACCACTAGAGATCATTTGCCAGCGGTGTCCAACCCACACACGCAGCCCAGGATGGCAATGAATGCGGCCCAACACAAAATCATAAATTTACTTAAAACCTTTTCTTTTTTTTGCTCACCAGTTTTTGTTAGTGTTTGTGTACTTACTCTGTGTCCCAGAGATGCCAATAGGTTGGACACCCCTGACAGAGCAAGCAGTTTTGTGCCCCACATTATTGAACAGCAGAAAAGAAATGTTCACAGTGCCCCCAGAAAGGACCTCAGAGAGAGGCAGCCAAGGACACAAAGCTGTCCAAAACCTCTGTCCTCTCTGCTGGCTCCAAGGGACCTCGGCTTTTTTATTCCACTCAAGCAACTTTCAGGAGGGGAGGACAGGTTGCTCCCTGAAGGCAAGAACAGAGTTCTGCCTTCCACAACCCCCTGCAGCACTGAACCCAGAGCGTGCAGGCCTGGGGCTAAGTAAGCACTGGCTGAACTGGGTGGACCAGGATTGGAGGACAGGGAGCTGGAGTTCAGAGCTCCCTGTGCCTTCAGGGGGCAGGGAAGTTCTAATGAAAAGCCTGCCAGACCTCTAACCAGCGCTAAACCGCCAGCTGGGCTGTGATTGCTCATTGTTTGGTTATAATTAGCAGCGTGTTCTGTGATGGCAAAACCGTAGTCTGCAGCAAGCAGGAGCTGAGCTGGGGGAGGGTTGCCACACTCGCAGCCACAGGCCCTGCGCTCCAAATTCTGGGCTCCTTTGCTCCAAATTCTGGGCTCCTTTGCATCCTGGTCCTGACTGCCCTGCACTCCCAGGCAAGGCCCTTGGCTGGCCAACCTCCATCACTGATACTGAACCAACACCAAACCCTGGTCTTAGGCTGAAGAGGAGCTGTCAACTGTGATTGTATGAGAGCACGCACACACCTGGTTGTAAGACCAAGTTTTGTTTGAAATGTACAAGCTGTGTGACCTCAGGCAAGTTATTGAACCTTCTGAGCCTCAGGTTCCTAATTTATACAATAGAGACAGTGTAATAGAATTCCTCCTCCTTACTGGGTGTGGTGAGACTTGAAAGGGCTGGCTGACTTAAGGCACATGGCCAAGTGCCTTGTGGCTGCTGTGGAGGTGAAGGGAAGTGGGCTCCTCCTCAGGCCCTTTCCTGCCTCCTTTCTGCACTGTTTATCCTCACCCCAGAGGTGCTCAGCAGCCCGCTACTCTGCTCCCCTTCCCTGTGCAGCCCACTCTCAGGGAGGGTCTACCACAGCAGTTTCAGTCTCAGTGTGAACATATACAACTGTGCGACCTCTTCTGGGACAGCAGCATTGAACTTTTTTTCTTTACTGTGACCCACAGGCAAAAAAATGCATTTTACATAGTGATCCAAGATGCCCTACATATAGGTAGATAAAACAGAAACAACAGTGTCACAAAACAATACTTACCCAAATCAAGTGTGATGTTTTCTGATATGTTCTATCCTCTTCCCTTCTCTCTTCTATATTCATATCCATATCTATCTATATGGTTTTGAAGTTCTGACAGTGGTCAGGACCCATTAACTTGATTTCATGACCCAACACGGTGTTGAGACTTCCAGTGTGAAAAACAGTGCCCCAGGAGGAAGAGGCCAGTTAACTCTCATCTCTCAAAATACAGAGGGAAAGGCTCCGTTCCCTATTAAAGGGATCTTTTATCCAAGAGCTGTTGGGGGAGAGAATTTTTAAGAGATGACACCACATAAACGTGTCCGAAGCTAAATGATGAAAACAAGTCTGAATCTCTGTCCGTCATGAGAGTGGTTTTTGCCCAAGTTTTTGGGGGCTTCAGAATCAAGCTCCAAATAACAGGTCGCCTATCTTTTGCTCTTACACCAACCTGCAAGCTAACTTTTCCTTAGCTGGGGTTCCAGCAGATCTTCCAAATGCCACTATGCCTAGGTGCCAGGGAAGGGCAAGATTTATGTAGACTCAGCTGGACGGGAAATACTCTGAGCTAGAATTGTACTTGTGGTTTTTTTCCATAACAAAAATCAGGGCATGTGGCCTCACAAGTACTTATGAAGACAATAAAGCAAAATGTTTAAGACTGGAATTGTCCTGGAAAGCCCCCAATTTGGGATCACAAGGTTACCGTGAGAAGTGGAGAGTTTGAGGCCAAGAGTGTCAGAAGAAGGCAGAAGTCCTCTTTTCCACATACCCATGTCTTGCCTTCTGATTTGAGGAAAGGAATTTTGGGTTTCCAGAACCTTCTGGAATACCCAAAAACCTCTCCTAATACCCATGAGGGTGTTCAGTTATTAAATACATTAGTGGATTTGTAAGAAGACTGGATCCTTTATTGTTAAGAGAAATAGAGAGAATAAAGAGACATAGGAAGCTTCCAAAGCATTTCACAATTTTGCTTCCATCGCTCTCCCCGCCTTGCTCCAGCCTCCCCCTGTCCCCACCACGTCCCCACAGCACTCTCAGCCAACTCTGCTGTTAGCAGCTTCGCTTCGGCCAGAGGTGGCTGTGGTTATTGAAGAGTGAAGAGGGACTGGGCTGGACTGAGCTGCACTTTCACACTAGGCTCTTTCCTTTCGTGGATCAGTTCCATGTAGGAGTGTGACCTATAATAGTTGCCTTGTCCTTTGAGGATTCAAGTGCTGTGGTTCCTCCTTTCTGCACTGCAACCCAGGTTTCTGAAGCTTGAGTAGGACAACAATCCTGTGGAAGGGTCTAAGGACATCCCCCTCAAATGTCCTCTACCTCCCAATGTCTTCTACTTCTAGCCCTAGTTATACACACTGCCTACATCTCCACTTCCCAGTAGGACACATAGCCAATGGGAGTGGTCATCTCCGGGCCAAGCCTTCTGTGAGTCCTCAGAAAGGAGGTGGATTCTGACATACGTATACTTACGGGCTTGCTTTGGGCCATCAGGGAGGAAGCTAAGTGAGACAGAGAAAAACCTCCTCTGGGAACTTCCTCCTATAGATTCCAAGGAGAGAAGGTGGAGGGGATGTGAGACCATCTCTCAAGACCTTCACTGAGCAAAAAGGAAAAAGGACTCATGGACAAAGACAACGGTGTGGTGACTGCAGGGGGGAGGAGGGTGTAAGAGGACTAAATGGTAATGGAAAAAATATAATAAAAATGTTTTTAAATAAGTTAAAAAAATAAATAAAGTCAATCATTAATGGGGGAATAAAAAGAGCTCCTTCAGTCCCTATTGCTGTTGCCACTGAACGAGCTCAGCTCAGCTCAGCTCAGCCCATGAGGTCACTGTTCAGCAGACCCCAACCTCAATGCCAAAATTTGAAACTCAAAATCCCTTTCATCATTCTCCCAATTACCTCATTCCAAGCTCTGACCTCACCCTTCCTTGGCCCTATCCCTTCTGAAAACAGTGCCTGTGATTAAAACCCCTGATTGCTGTTGCTTTGTGCCATCTGCCTGCTTTGCCTACTTGTTTCCTATGTCTGTGTTTCTGGGAGTCTAATTGTGATTAAATTGCAGGGTAATACTAATAGGGGGTGAGAACCCAGCTAATGGCTCACTGTTCCACTAGGCAACAATTGTAGTAATCACCAAGCTAAAGGCTGCCGTGCATTAGCTGGAACTCGCTGGGGTTTCCTGGCCTACGCTTCCTCCATGGCCCTGTCTGAGCCAGTAAATATACTTCACAGGGCACACTGAAATCCCAGAGGCAAGACAAGATGAAAACGATATTGAAAGAATAAGGGGCAAAGCAAGAAAACTCAGGAATAAGAATTTGAGTGACAGCAAAAGCAGAAGCAAAGAGAACTGGGTTCACTATTTCAAAAACTGTCTTGGAAAATGAAACTTAAGTAATTACATAATGTGTTGAAAGGGCTTTGACTTAAGAGATGTGATGAAGTTGGGGTAGGCCTGGTCCTTCACTCGCTTTCTCCAGATTGGGCGTGATAATGAGCACGGGTGGAATAGACATGAGTCTCTGCAGAGCAAATCCACACCACAAGCACTCCAAACAGACACAGGCCAACAGCGCCACAGTTCCACCCAGTAAACTGTGTTCACTTTGGGATAGAAGAAAGACAACATGACACAGGCCCTGACTCCAAGGGCCGCACGGTTCAAGATGGGAGACGAAAATCAAGTCTAACTTAACTGTCAATACCTCTTCCTGACAGTCGGGACCCACTTCTCAATTTAGAATGCTCTTTGTAGGATCTTGGCTGTGAGAACATGGGGATTATTATTATCATCATTCGGCAGATGTGGAAAGCAAGGCTCAGGGATGTAACTTGCTCGAGGGCACATGCATTCCAAGTTCCTGAATTCTTCTGGCTTGTGCCTCTTTCTTCACGGAGTCCCCACAGTGTCTGTCTGCTCTTGAGAAGTCTGCCCCTTCCACTGCTCCACCGCCTCACATCACACCCTGGAGACCTACAAAGCAGGGAGGAACTGCAGCTCCCCTCTGGCATTCCAGTGCTGCATAGGGGTGCCCCAAGACCTTACAGAATTTAATTGAAACACTGCCGCTCTGGGTTTTGTTATTTTAAATTAGAGCCCCCCCACATACACACACACACACACACTAGAATCCAGATTTGGATCTATAAGATGTGGAGTCTGGGAAATAAATCCAATAACTTATACTTGAAAAATAGAAGGAGATGTCATATTAATGCTTAGGATTAAAATAGGAGCATTCTGGTTCACGAGGTGCCCTAAAATAAAATAAAATGTTAAAACAGAAGTTTCAGCTGAATCACAATAAATACCAACTTTCAAAGCGAAGTGCTAGACCAGGATTTACAAAGTAAGTGGCAAAGAATATTTAAGGTACAGAAGAGTTGAAGGTAAGATTTCAGGTGAGAATTCTTTGGAGAACACTATGCAAGGAGTTCCACTCCACGCCCACCTCAGAGGCATCAAGCCTGAGAAACCGAAATGGCAAGAGGCATAGCAGAGTAGAGGGTTACACCTGGGAAGTTAACTACACTCAGAGTTTGGGGGGCAAAGATGGGAGCCATAATGAGAGGTTTGGCGTGGGACAAAGATCCTATTCAAAAGGGCAGCCTAGAAGGGCCAAAAGACCTCAGCCAAGAGAAGCTGGAGGTATCAAGGAAGAAGTAAGCAATGAGCCAGAGGAAAGCCCATCACCCACACTGAGAGACCTGCAGGTGAGCAGTCCCCAGCAATGGAGGTGCTGTGGACTGAACATTTGTTTCCCCCTCAAATTCATGTGTTGAAGTCCTACTCCGCAATGTGATGGTGTTTGCAGGTGGGGCCTCCAGGAGGTGATGAGGTCACAAAGATGGAGCCTTTATGAATGGGGTTAGTGTCCTCATAAGAGGAGACCAGAGAGCTTGTCTTTCTTCCCTGTGAAGATACAATGAGACTGGTCAGCAGTTTGTGACCCAGAAGAGAGCTCTCACCCAAACCTGCCCATACTGGCACTGGCCCTTAGAACTGTGAGAAATAAATTCCTGCTGATTAGAAATCACCCAATCTGCGTTACTTTGTTACAGCAGCCTGAACTGATTAAGATTAGGGAGGTATAAAGTGCCCACAAAAGTGTCAGCTTTAAAGCACCTTGCCAAGGCCAAAGAACATCAACGCCAGATCCCCAGGCCAAGACCAATGAAGCAAGAATGTTCCTGCTTCTCCCAGCTCCCACACGGGAAGAATAGAAACCATGGTTAAAAAGACAGGAGAGGAGGGACAGAAGTATTGTCAACGTTAAGTGTTCAGCCTGAGCTGAAAGAGGGGGGAAAAGCCTTAATTTTATAACACATTTGGAATTTTAACAACAATTAATGTTTTAGTCACTGAGTTGTGTCTGTATTCAGACTCGGGATGGATACAGACTGAAAAAGACCAAGAAAGTCCTGGGGCCTGCCTGAATTTTTATCCAGATGCCACAAACACGTCAGCCCTACTGAATTTAAAGGGTTAACGAGAGAGAAAACTTATGTTTCTTTGTAATTACATCCTATGAGTTGTGTTGTTCAATGTAACAGTTCAAAAAATAGACTGATTTGCTGAATTGCTTCTTGAGAAAACTAGAAATAGTTATGCCATCATAAATATGCCCTTGTCAGTGTGGCTCAGTTGGAGCATTGTCCCATGACCCAAAGATTTGGGGTTCAATTTCAGATTAGATTCCAGTTGGGGCACATGCCTAGGTTTCGGGTTCAATCCTCAACCCCCAATCCCCAGTCCAGGCACGTGCAGGAGGCAGCCAGTGGGTGCTTTTCTCTCTCCCACCCTATCTCTTTCCTTTCCTCTCCTTCTAAAACCAAGGGAAAAAAAAAGTCCTTGGGTGAGGATTAAAAAAAAGAGAGAGAGAGACTCCACCCCTCAGACTGGTGTTAGGCTATTGGGAGTAGACAAGCCAATGAGAAACAGGCCTCACTGTCCCAGGTGGCTTAAGGAAAGCATCCAATCAGGAGCAGGCCTGCAGCCGAGGCTCACCTCCAGCCTATTCCCAGGATTCCGTGAGTCCCCAGACTCTGCCAGCTCTCCTTAGACAGCAGGGATAGAGAGCTGTACAGCTGAGCCTTGGTGCGGAAGGAACCCGAGCGCAGAAGCGGCTACATTTGTCCGGAGGGAAGGAATTCCACTCTGGGCTGGGTGGGAAGTGGTGTTGAGCAGTTCGTGTCACTTGCCCCTTTGTTCACAGTGTACCACTATAGGCCTCTTTGTACATGAGTACCTGGGGTTAAGCAGACTCACTTCAGCTGAGGCACACAGCCGGGCAAGGGAAAATGGAAATGGACCTTCTGGAAATTACTGACAAGAGTTTAAAGGTCAAGCCCTGGCTGGTGTAGCTCAGTGGTTGAGCGTGGGCCTGCAAACCAAAGGATCGCAGTTCGATTCCCAGTCAGGGCACATGCCTGGGTTGCAGGCCAGTTCCCGGCAGGGGACGCACGAGAGGCAACCATACATTGATACTTCTCTCCCTCTCTCCTTCCCTTCCCCTCTAAAGATAAATAAATAAATTTTTTAAAAAAGAGTTTAAAGGTCATGCTTCTGGAAGGCAGCCCAACCTGTTCATCAGACAAGTCCCAACAAGCCTCAATTCCAACTAAGCAACAGGCCAAGATCTCATTCATTTTCTCTCTCTCTCTCTCTCTCTCTCTCACACACACACACATAAACACACATACACACACACACACACGCAACATTAAGAGGTAAAATATAAAAACCCAGGACTTTCCCAATGTTGCCCTCATTGGCCTCTCTGACTTAAAATACCCATCGTCCAGTGCAACCTGCACTCCACTACCAGGCTCAAACCCTGTTTGCACCTCGCTCCTTCCTCCAGCACGAATCTCCCAGACTCCCTGTTGTTACCTTTGGGCTCTATCCAGACTTTGGTGGTGTCTTTTTTCCAACAACGCTATTTTTTTTGTTCCGTGGCTATGCTGCCCTGTTTACTGGCCATCCTGAAAGGTGCTTTGCACCTTCCGCCTTGCCTGTTTACATGCCTCCCTCATTCTCAGCCAGGTGAGGTGGGGCAGAGGGGCTCACAGGGGCCCAAAAATGAGGCCTGGCCACTCTTCAGACCAGTGACCTTCAGGAAGCTGCCTCACTGTCTAGGCCTCTTTTCTTATGTTGTAAAATTATTATTAGACTGAATGATTTTGAAAATTTTTCTCTAGTTCAAAGTTCAGAGAGTCTCCCATTAACCCTGCTCTTAAGCAAATCTCTGTCTCTCAGGTAATTCCCAGGTCCAAGTGACCTAAATTTGATGACATATTACTATATCTCTCCTGTTACCCTTTATATGTATCTTCTCTCCTTTGGCTCTAGACAGAGATGGGTTTGCTTGGCTTTTAAAAGCATCTCTATCAGCAAAACAAACTTTACCTTTTTTTTTCTTAGTATCTTCTGAGTCCCTGAATTTGTGTTTATGCGAACTGCTTGACTTGAGACCCTGCCTCAAATGGTTCAGGTATTTTAAAGGTGCTGCTGTGCAAGCTTTAACTGGGTACAAAAGGCTCTGGGTTCATTTGGGGCCACAGGGACAGTTTCTAAAGGAGAGTAAGGGCAAAGGGTTAGTTGCAATGATATTTTCAAAACCCAAACCAGACTGAAATTTCATCACTCAGGAAAGGCTGGAAACTCCTGCATTCCAAGAACTTGGCCAAGAGATGTTAGGATTACCTGCTTATCTGCTACTGGGTGACTGTTTTTGTCCCACTCTGGTATTGAGGGTCACAGTACCTGTCCTCCTTCCCAGTCATAAGCCCATTTGAGAACCCCATTCAGATGAACATAGGATTGTCAGAGTGGACATTTATCCTCAGAAATGCAAATATTTGCAAAAAGACCTGGGCATCTCTGGGTACCAACTGTAAGAGTGTTTTACTAACTGGTTGACCTTGAGCTAGACTCTTAACCTCTCTGTGCTTCAATTTATTATTTATAAAATGGGAAGTACCAAAAGGTTTGTCATAGGATTAAATAAAATTGTGCATGTGAAGCTTTGAGCACTATGCTTGGCCCTAGTGGTTCACTTAACGATCAGATGAATAACCATACCAAAGGTTTCCAGTCACCTGGATTTATCCAAAAATATGAAAGGAAGTGTCCTTTCATATTTTGTTCCTTCCTATATGAAAGGAAGTGTCACATGTTGAAAATGAAAAGTTGTATTTATGTTTTCAAAATTTTCTTTTAAAAATTAATAATTATTAAAATTAAAAATAAAATTCAAATTATAATGAACAAATATCCACATTTTAAGTTAAGTTAATCTAAAAATGGACATTTTAATTCAATTTATTAGAAATTTTAATTAAATTTTAGTATTTTACAAAAGTTAGTGTTTTCAATTCTAGCATCCAAGGTACATCTAGTGATCCATGTAAAGAATCTTCACACATGCTTCACACATGCTTCACACATATTACCTACAAATATGCACATTTAAGAGTAATATGAATTGTTTAATATTGCAAAATATTTCTCCATCACTACGTGCAACTTCTGCTAATACCACACTATTGTGAACCACAACAGAACATAAAGAGAAGAAAGGAGACCTGGCTGGTATGGCTCAGTGGGTTGAGTGCTGGCCTGCCAACCAAAGGGTTGCCAGTTCAATTCCCAGTTAGGGCACATGCCTGGATTGCGGGCCAGGTCAGGGCCCCCAGTTGGGGGTGAGCAAGAGGCAACCAAACATTGATGTTTCTCTTCCTCTCTTCCCCCTCCCCTTCCCCTCTCTCTAAAAATAAATACATAAAGTATTTTTTAAAAAGAGAGAAGAAAGGAAATGGATGCTTGGCACTACTGGGAAACACTTCATTATGCAAGAATCTATTGCATTTATGCTGAGAGGGAGGATTTGACAAGTTAGTTTGTCTTTTCTCTTCCCTGAGCCCCTCTGCCACCCAGTCCAGAGCACTGTCTCCAGCACAGGCAGCTGCACAGCCCAGCCTGTTTCACAGACACTGGGCACAAGCCATGAAGCAGCAATGCCCTGGGGCCTGGAGAGTGTTCATCACCACAGTGGGGGTTTAGGACGATAGACCATGCTGTTTTCCTGGTTAGCATAGAATCCAGAGTGAAAGAGGCACCTGTGTTTTAAAATAACTGTTTTTTGTGATATATGTTGAAACTAGAGCACGGGTTGCTCCTGCCTGCATCTACAGGTGGTATTTCTGGGACTGTAAGAAGGAACTGGCATGAAAACGTGTTTAGGCAGAATCTTCTTGAAAATACAGGAACTAAGAACCAATGTCTCAACACAGAGTATCTTACTCTAACTCAAACGTTTACCTACCCTGCAGTCCTGACTCCTAAACTAAATAAGTCTAGTTGGTTGGCTTCTCTCAGATAAGAGATTTTGCCATCCCAAAAAGGTGTAGATAACGAAGTACACGTTTGAAATGTTTTAGGAAACCCAACATACGATGCTGGACAATTTAATATATCAAATTTGTGATTTTAATTTGAAATGTCTAATGTCATTAGACATGATATTTTAAATGTTTATCAATGTACTCCATGCTTTGCAATGTAAACCATGTTCTTAAACATAGTCTAAACATAAAATAATGATTTGAGCTTATAACAAAAACAACAAAAAAGTTCCCAGTCAATTCCAGTAGTAAGTGCTTTGAATTCTTTTAGCTTTTCCAGTAATGACCTCCATATATTTCTATGGTATACTGTTCTCTTTTGATTCATTCATTGCAGATTCTTATACCCCCCATCCAACTTCCAAATATAGCTATCTAACAATTTTAGCTTAAATCCATATTTCATATTTTAGTTACCATGACTTGACTATGTAAATATTATTCAAGACTGGTCCAACACTGTACTATAATTTTATTATTTCTCACAAATCTATTTAGTTTTCATGGAATTAATAACTGGCTCAGTTTTAAAATAAAGTATTGCATTTTAGAACAGTTTTAGAACTATTGCAAAGGTAAAACAGAGAGATCCCAACAGAGCCGAGAGATCTCATATACCCCAGACCTAGTTTCCCTTAATATTAACATCTTTTATTAGTGGGGTATATTTACCACAATGAATGAAGTATGCATTATTAGTCATTACAGTCAATATTTTATTTAGATTTCCTCAGTTTTCCCCTAATGTCCATTTCCTCCTCCAGGATCCTGTGACCTGCGACTCCTCTTAGTTCTGACAGTTTTTCAGATTCTCCTTGTTTTTATGATTGTGACAATTTTGAGGATTACTAGCCAGGTATTTTGTAGAAATACCCTCAACTGAGATTTATCTAATGTTTTTCTCATGATGTGACTAGAGTAATTTATTTTGAAGGCTCATATCCTTTAGTTCCAGAAAATACTTTTATACTATCTCTTTGATGGTATTCTACCACTCTGCCTTTCGGGAACACTCATTAGTAGTATTTAAACTTCTTGAGTTAATCCTCTAATTTTCTTATCTTTTCTCTCCTTATTGTCATCCATTCATTTTTCTGTTCTGCTTTCTGAGAGGTCTCCTTAATATTATCTTCTAACTCTTCTATTTCATTTTTCTTTTATTTTTACTCTAATATATTTGATTGTCAAGAGTGCTTCTTTCTTATTTCTGATTGTTTTATATATACACCACATACACATGCCTGATCCCTTTCTTCCCCATATATTTGCTTTAGTTTCTCTCTTTCTTGTTTGGACATTTTCCTTAAACATCTGGCAGTCCTTGACTGCCCATTCATATTTATGAGTAAGGAACTAAAACATTGATTGAAACACCATATACATGAGCAGGACTTACTACATGGAAATCTGGTTACAATTCTTTTGCTTTTAGTCAAATTGAACTTTTCCAGAGATTCCATCTCCTAGGTTAGCCTCAGCCACCCAGGAGCCTACAACCCCTGTTTCTGAGCCTTCCATGGGTTTTGTGAGGGAATTCAGCTTATTGTTTAGGGTACCCCAGCTTGCCCTTCTGCAGCTCTGCCAATCTGCCAATTCACCCCTCTGTTTCTATTTCCACTTTCTACTTTCCTGTGTGGTTTAAAGCCTTTTTTAGTTTAATCAAAGACTGAGTTTGTATTTCTGGTTTTTGTTCTTGTGTTTTTTGAGATGAGAATGGGACAGAAGTATCGATACTCAACCACCTTAAAACAAGAAGTCTGGCAGAATTTTGTCTGGAAAGATTTGATTGATATTGGTGATTTTAATCTGAAAAATGGAAAGAATTTAGTTAATTTTCTAAATAGAATTTTTTAAGGATTGGGTTGATAAATAGCGTTACATTAGGAAGTTTTCTAACTGTTTACATTAGATTTGCATGGTGACCATTCCCAACACATTTGTGCAGCTCGGGTGCTGGGCGTCTATGAAGTTACACTCATTAGATGCACTGGTGCCCTAATACAACAAACTATATGTAAAACTTCCCATCATAGACAACTATGACCAAACATCTACTGCCAGCAGCATTATAGCTACACAGTAATGTCCACAGCAGATGCCTGTGATTCCAGCTACCAGGGCAGTGCGAGGGTAGCACAGTGGAAGTGGTCCAGTTCTTTCCTATTTCAGTAGTGCTTCCTGTGCATGCTCAGTTGCTTATGGTTGGCACACTGGCAACTGAGCTGGAGATGGAAGATTATGGTAATCGATCAAAGCCAATGCATCAAAATTGCTGTTTATAAAAAAATACCATGAGAAAGATTTCACCATTAAAATTATAATGATGAGAAAAGTGAAGTTCAGAAAAGCTTACCACTAGGACACCTGTCTCTAAAATTGGATGCATGCACCAGGTGGTATGTGATATAATACCATATATATATATATATTTTAAGATTACTTATTTATGTATGTATTTATTTATTTATAGAGAGAGGTGAAAGGAGGGAGAAAGAGAGGGAGAGAAATATCAATGTGCAAGAGATACATCAATTGGTTGCCCCTTGAATGCCCCCGACTGGGGACCCGGCCCGCAACCCAGGCATGTGCCCTGAGTGGGAATCGAACCAGCAGCCTTTCAGTTCACAAGCTGGCACTTAATCCACTGAGCCACACCAGCCAAGGCCAATACCATATATTTTTAAATCAAATGCCTTATTATGTACATACTATAATAGTCTACAAGTCATATACCTTTTTAAATGTATATATATGAGGAGTTTGCGCTCAAATGTTTTATTAATGGTATGAGTGGTCAGGAAAATGTGTGGACTACTGTGGCAGACCAAGGACAAATTGTCCTAAGCTTGTGTCATGTCCCTTTAACTATGTACCCTGATGTCCAGCCTAGGGCGTGGCATGATGAGAATGCTCAATAAATGTTCTGAATAAGAATGAATACATGAACAGATGAATAAAATTATGTTAATTTAGATATCCATCATAATATAACCAGTAGATGGAACTGTCAGAATTCAAATTCAGAACTGCTTAATGCCAGCGTCTGTCTTTTAAAAGAATAAGCTGCTGCTCAGCACACCAAACAGATTAGCAAGGGGAACCTGAGATGTTTTCCCAACTAGTTGGTTGTTAAAAAAACACACACAGAGATAAGCCCAAGCAACAGAGAAAAGCATTACATTAATTAGGAGGTTTGTGTCATCCCATCAGCTTTCCCATATGGGACACGTTCTTCAGAAACATTCTTTAGAAAGGCAAAAGAGCTAACCCATTTCCTCCAGATATATATTTAGGTAGCACTAAAGGCTGTGTGGCCAAGGGCACTTTTGTTTCTCAACTCTTTTTCAGCATAAACCATCTTTCCTCAATCAAAAAAACCCAAAACAACTTAATTTAGGCAAGAATTTCAACAACCTTTTTTACTAAACTATCTACCCACAATATTAAGTAAGTCACAAGACAGACTAACTTGAGTTTCACTTCTTATTCCTTCCTCCAAAGAAGAGTAAAGTGGACCAACATTTGAACCTTAAATGTTGAAAATCCAAGGGCATAGGTGATCAGGCCCTGAATAAGAACCACTGTTAATTATTAAGAACCTCCATGGCCCTGACTGGTGTAGCTCAGTGGGTTGAGTGTCCTCCTGCAGATCAAAAGGTTGCTGGCAAGATTCCCCATGGGGTACGTGCCCGGGTTGCGGGGTGGTCTTCAGTTGAGGGCTGCCAATTTTTCTCTCTCTCTCTTCCCCTCTCTCTAAAAATAAATAAATAAAATCTTTTTTTTTAAAGACCCTCCACAAGCAGGGCCCTGTACTACCAGTTAATTCCCATGTATTATTTCACTTACTTTCTACAACTGTTTCTGTTCCCATTTTAAGGATGAAGAAACAGAGGACTGAGCAGGTTAAGGGAGGTGTGCAAGATCACACAGCTAGTAGATGGTACAGGGAATTTAACCCCAAACCCATCTCATTCAAAGCCATCTTTCTGCTGCACCAGATCTCCAGATCCCAGATGACAAGACATGCCTTTGCATGCCTGCTGCCAACATGCCTTGGTTACATTAAGTCACTGAGATTTGGGGGTGGGGGCGCTGTTTATTATTACAGCCTTACCTAAGAAGAGTTGGTTACTATAGGCATTTTGTAAAGTTCTCCATAAAAATAGTATAGGTATTTTTAACTATTTACTGTTTGTAATGGTGTAAACTTTTATGGTGCAACTTGGGATATTGCAAGGTATACTTAGTAAGAGCCTCTATTACTTTTTACCATCCCCAAGCAAAGACTTACTTTTATTTAAGGCAAAGTCTCAAAAATGATTGAAACACTGCATGGAAGACTGTGAATCTGTTGGGGCATGGCTTTGGCATTCAAATAGTTGCATACGAATTGTTGCATAAACATCTAGAAAAGTATATTTTCTTAAGGGCAATTAGAGAATTTTAAGACTACATTGTCAGGTGGGAAAAGTAATTAGAGCCCCATACATTTTAATGCATACTTGTAAACTAAGAATTTATAAGAAGCTCTAGAATTGTGACTTCATAAAACATTAACAGAAATGTCCATTTTTTAAAAAAAAAACTTGGAGTTAGGTGAAGCTAGGAAAGAAAACACATTTTAAGGTGGTAAGCAATTACTGCACATACGAAGGTGGAAGATCTGGATAATCCCTTAGACTGCCTTTGTGTTAGGGGCTCTCTAGTCGCACAAATTTAAAGCAGCACCCATTTACCCATCTTGGGAAAGTTATTTTAAAAGCTTTTTTTCTGAATGCAGATATTTTAGACTGAGAAGCTGAATATATTACTTGGGCATATATTATTTTGGGCAAAGACACACTATGCCACTGCAAAATTATGGGGGATCATGAATATATAGAAATATTTCCTATCTCTGTACAGATGTAGATATGTTTTGTGGGAATGTGTGTTTTTAAAATAAATTTTTAAAGTTTTATTTATTAACTAGAGAGAGAGAAACATAGATTTTGTTGTTCCACTTACTTAACATTCATTGGTTGATTCTTGTATGTGCCCTGACTGGGAATCTAACCCACAGCCTTGGTGTATTTAACCAACTGAGCTGCCCAGCGGAGGCGGAATGTGTGTGTTCTCGTTTAAGTTGTGCCTTGCACTGTATCAGAAAATGAGATCCAGAAGACCACATAAAGGACATTCAGACTTGTTTTTCACCACTTACTAGAGGAACTAGAACTGGAAAAGGAAAAACATAATGGACCACGTTTGGCTGGCAAGATTCAACCTTGTAGATGTACTGAGAATGTCCTACCCATGGTGTTAACAGTGATCAAACCAAACTGTGGAATATATATTGATGTTGGCACATTTTGACTTGAGGCACAGGGAGAGGTTATGTTCCTGTATAAAGGACAGGAAATGCCTATGAAGGCAAACATTCTCATTCTCAATCACCTCAATTCTCTATTTATGAAGATAGATCCCAATGAGCCAAGGGAAAGAATTTTCCCTCCCCTGGTAGATAGTAACTTAGAAGGAATTGCAGGTGGACAAGGAAGGACCCCATGGACATGGGTCCAGACTGTGGACTATACGTCTAGTGGCCCTCTGGGGCCAGCATGGTGGTACCAACACAAGTCTGAAAACTGGTGGGATCCCAGAATTATAGAACATAGTCTGTGAATTTTGTAAATGTCATCTGAAAATTCCACAGTGAGTAGACATTAATAGATACTTACTTAGATCGAAATCTGTTATGGAGTCTTTGCACACAACAAATCTCCAATGCAAGAACAGTTACAGAAACCCGCACTTTTGCTGAGTGTTTCAAGGCACCTAGACTTTGGTACCTCATCACTAAACTGCAGTAATGGCCAATGAAGCATGTGGAAGCAACATACCACTGGAAAAAGTGTATACGTTTGCAACTATTAACAACGTAAGAGCTTACCCACAACAAAAACACCTCTGAGAGAATATGACAAAACTGAATTTTTGATTTAGGTTTAAGCAAAAAATTACAAAAGCAGGTTATTTTCCTTTCAATCAGACTGGCAAGCTTCTCCCGTAAGGGCCAGATAGTAAGTACAGGGTGGAGCGAAGCAGGTTTACTGCTGCGAGTATGCGAGAGACAGAGTTTATTCTTCTGTCATCAATTACTGTGTTATTTTCCATACGAACAACTGTAACCCTTTTGCCCCACCCCATATTTTAGGCTTGTGGGAAATTACTCAACTCTGCAAACAAATTTAGAAAAGGAATTCTGAGAGTTTTCAGCTAATCTGGGGCATCTTCTAAAAAAATAAAGAGAAAAAGATAATCACACTCAAAATTTCAAATTAAAAATTTTTATTTAAATTATTTCTAACACCCTTGGTAGCAGTATTAACATATAACTAATAATTGTAGTTAACATAAGATTAAAATGCAAAAAAGTAGCATTTTTACAAATAAAGCATAGCTGCTATATTTCAAATATAATTCCTTCAACAGTCATTACTCACCTCATTAGGAAATGTATATATAAAGTGGAGTTT
Source organism: Carollia perspicillata (assembly GCA_004027735.1). Classification (NCBI taxonomy): domain Eukaryota; kingdom Metazoa; phylum Chordata; class Mammalia; order Chiroptera; family Phyllostomidae; genus Carollia; species Carollia perspicillata. The sequence goes on along the minus strand of PVKM010000784.1, from coordinate 49,363 downwards.
TAATTTTTCAGAGAACTGAGCAAGAAGAGAGAGAGAGGAAATAATAATTAGAAAGAGGAAGACATGGTGAAAATATATCTCTTTGTACTGTAATAGATCATTTTAAGAGCTGTTTTCTGGCAAAATCATATATCCTATTGTCATCAATAATGGGGCAATAGAGATGGGAAGAATTAGCCAAAGACAAAACAAGAAGAATCAAAGAGGGAGGGAGGCCAGTCCTAAAATGAGATTACCAGGAATATATTACTAGATGACGGACACCTGTGGGTTGAAAAGTGGCCACACTGATTACATGGTGAAATGAAAAACAATCCTTGTGCCCATTGTGTCTCTCCACTGACAGCAGCATGATGAAGTTTCCATAGAAACAACATTCTGCTCATCTAACATCCCACCTTTTTCTTTTTTTTTTTAAGATTTTATTTATTTATCTTTAGAGGGGAAGGGAAGGAGAGAGGGAGAGAAATATCAATGTATGGTTGTCTCTTGTGTGTCCCCCGCCGGGAACTGGCCTGCAACCCAGGCATGTGCCCTGACTGGGAATCGAACCGCAATTGTTTGGTTCACAGGCCCGCATTCAATCCACTGAGCCACACCAGCCAGGGCTAACATCCCACCTTTTTCAAAGAACAGTCAGTAAATTGTCAATAATATTTGTTTGAACAGAGAATTTACTAATAAAGAGAATTTACAGCAGAAATCTGAACTCAATATAGTTTACTAGGGAAGATAAGACAAATATATTAAATGAAGAGATATATACTATTTCTCCCCTTTTCAGAGAATATTCTACAACAAAAACAAGGGGAACAATGAAATAGAGAATTATGCAAGTGGACTGGTCCTGGACATAACTCCTGTATACAGTACAATCAAATATTCCTAATCTTTGTGTTTCTTTACCTAGTAAAAATATTACCACCAGGGAGGACAGTGGGCAATGACACACGAGTATTAAAAACAGTATTTCCAGATTAGGGAAGCCATATTACAGTGCAAATTACTACACGCCACCCTGCCCCCTGTAAAACGTTTAGAGGAATGGTACTAGAGTGATTTTTGTGATTATGGAGATATTTTTTCCTGTCATTTTTAAAAAGCTTTATTGAGTTATAATGTACATATTATACAATTCACTTACTGTAAGTATACACAATTCAATGGTTTTTAGTATTATTTACAGCATTGTATAATAATCATCACAGGTACAGAGTTTTAAGTGTTCAGCAAATCACTGAAAAACTGTCTTCTAATTTCAACCCTAACAGTAATCAACTTTTAAATATTTCTTTTTTTTTCCCCTAAGTAATTATTTCCAGGGTAAAGTATAGTGCTGATACTAGTATATACTCACTGAATTGAATCAAAGCATTTTAAAAGTTTCTTTTTTGAGAAAGTAAATTTCTCATAAACATCAACAGTGTTGAAAATAAAGCAGCTTCTGGAATTAAACTGGTAAAATCCATGCTCAATAAATTAGCTAATTGTGGGAGCAATCCATAAAACTGCCTGCGACTTCGGAACTGATGAGTTTAAAAACATTCTAAACCCCTAATTAAGATATGGATGTAGTCTCAGGAGGCAACACTGGAAGTGGTTGTAATTCGGTCAGCAGAAATCTAATCAATTGTCTAGCATGCTGGCAGAGAAAGTTGGCGTGAAAGTCAGCCTGTAGAAAGAGAACTGCTGATGCTACCCAGGTCTGTACAGGAACGGACACACAAAATCCGGGGGCATGAATTTTCCTGTCACTGAAGAGATATACTGTTGCAGGGCAGGGGGTCATTGATCAGGTCTCAGCATGATCTGATCGAAATATCTCTCAAAATGACTAAACTAATTTTGTTTTGATTCCTCATTTACTAAGCAACCGCCTGATATGCCTTCCAGACCTGCCAAAACAGTTTCCTTGGCATGTACGATCTGAGTATCCTGGTTATCAAAAACGAATCTGCCCTACCACCCAACAAATGAATAAACAATTTGGTTTATTTGCTTCTTGTGGACTAAAATATGTTAATCAATTTTGGCACACTGATAATATTAAGATCATACCCTTAACTATAATAATCACGAAGCCAGTGTCATCCCGAGAGATCTTGATAAACAGTCATCCAGACTTTTCCTGCTATATCCTCACCTCATCATGGATCTCAAACCTGTAACTTGGTTCCATTCAAATACAATCACAGAGGTCAAAAGAGAAACAAGAATGTCCTATTCACTCTACATCAAAGTCTGCCTTTTATACCTCTGACTGAGCAAAATCAGAAATGACTGCATTAATGTAAACAGACAAGAATAAATCAAAGCAAATTCAGTTTTATTTTTCTGAAATGAAATTAAAAGCACCTATGTTTAAATCACTTGTCATTGACTTAACATTAATCAACAGAAGATGAACCTGAATAAATCTAAATTGATGGGTGAAAGTTTGAACACACAGAAAATGTGCTCAGTAAATAACTATTGAATGAAAATAATCAATACGTGAAATGCCTGCAATTTAAAAAAAAAATTCTCATCTATTCCGCTACTAACTGAATAGGGCAATGCTAGAAACTGAGTATATTTATTAAGTGTTTTTTTTTGTCAGCTTCTCATTTTAAAAATTATCAAGTTCTTGTCTTTTCATTAAAAGCTTAGTTTCACCCTGATGGTGTGGCTCAGTGGGTTGGGTGTCATCCCACAAACCAAAAGGTCTCTGGTTCAATCCCTGGTCAGGGCACATGCCTGGGTTGTGGGCTAGGTCCATGGTTGGGGGGTGTATGAAAGGCAACTGATTAATGTTTCTCCCTCTCTTTCTCCTTCCCTTCCCCTCTCTCTAAAAAAAACATATTTTTTTTTAAAAAAGCTCAGTTTCAAAAAATATCATTGAAGGATAGTCAAAGGATAGAAAAATCTGTCCTTCCCCCTAAAATTTTCAGGTTCTTTTCTCTTTTGATATCTACAGGATCCTTTAAGAATCTATTAAAATGTCAAATCCTCTTTGCAAAAAAGAATACATGCACATATATACATAATTTTGGAAACCATCACAGAGAGTTCAAGGAATACCAAGCACTTTAAAATACATTCAATCAACTTTTAGAACTAAGAAATAATGCCCTTCTCCTAAACAATCTTTTGGGGTTTGTTTGTTTGTTTTAATCTCAAAGGTACTTCGGATTTTGAATATACTTGTATTGCTTTCTTTACTGTGACTTCTGGGATGACGGGAGTCAAATTTGCAGTCCATCTCTAGGAACTCAACAGACTATTACAGCAACATTTTGTGTACTAACCTTATCCATGACTTCGTCTTAATCTTTATTTTCCCAATCCCCCTCATTTCTTCATCTAGTTTTAATAATGTTTTGTGGCGTCTCTACAAACTGCCTCACTTCTCTAGTGAGGGATTGTTATAGATAAATTTATATTATTAAAAAATCATCATTGCTCTCTCTCTTCCAGTCCCAGGCACTTTAGGAGCCACGGGCTTCAGTGCAGACTTCAATGGCGAGTCCAAGAATGACACCACCTACAGCCAGCCCCGAAAATGGCACAGAAACAGCATCAAGAAACCTCGATCACAAAGCTATGAATCTCTTAAAGGGGTAGACCCCAAGGTCCTAAGGAACATGCAGTTCTCTGAGAAGCACAAGAAGGGCCTGAAGAAGAAGCAGGCTAACAATGCCAAGGCCATCAAGGCTCTGGTAAAGCCCAAGGAGGTCAAGCCCAAGAATTCAAAGAGCAGTAGCTGCAAGCTTAATTGATTTGTCAACATTGCTCACCCCAAGCTCCTGGCCCCATCACCAAGGGTCTCAGGTTCTGCAGGCCAAAGTGCAAGCTAAGGCTCAAACCAAGCCTCAGACTGCAGCTGTGGATGTAGCAGCTCCAGCTCAGGCTCCCAAAGGGGCCCAGGCCCCCAGGAAGGCTCCAAAGTAAAGGCCTCTATCTGCCAATGAGGATGAAGGCCTGGTGTGACCTCTGGGCTGTTGTCTGCATGGAGCCAGTATCCTCCTGTGCTATTTGTACAAATAAACCTGAGGCAGGAGAGAAAAAAAAAAAAGAAAATCACCCTTAGTCAGATTGCAGATCTGGTGTATTTATCACTGCAGGGTTTCTTAAAATTTTAAATTCATTACTAATATTTAAAAATCCCAACATTTCACATAAAAATTCAAATTTTAGAGGTCTCTAAAAAAATGTAAAAAGTTCTTATCTCCCTAGCATTTGCAAGCATCAGTCTTGAACTGTGGTCTCAACGCACAACTGTCACGTATCCATTTTGCTTATTTATAGTACCTGAAAGACTCGGTAATGACTTTTGAAAAAGGAACGAACTTCAGGATTCTATAAACACACACCCCCCACACACTTACATATTTTTTCTCATACTTTGGAGAAATAACAAGCACAATTCATTCTGTAAATTTTCAATGGACCTCGCCTCTGCTGGGCCTAATGACAGGCGATTAAAGACCAGAAGAAGCAGAGGTCTGGGTCCTGGCTGGCAGGTACCATCAGTTGACTGATCAGGGCATGAATCACCCCCAATTAGCACAAGGAATGGTGAAATGAGCTATACAAAGTTAAATTCTGAACCGACGATGAAACAATACTTAGTGTAGAACACACACTAAGGAATCTAAACTAGTTCCTTTAGAACTTGTCAACGCAACCCAACGCTAGTTCGCGTTCGGGGTTAGGAAGACAAAGTCATGCCTTGGCTCTTGATTGAATCAGGGGTAACGCAACTCTTGGACTAAGCGCACTCTGGGAGGAAGCCCAGGTTTCCGGAACAACCCAGCGTACCTCTCCCTTTGACTCCGCCCCCGGGAGTCTTTCCCGCCAAAGGCCGTTAATGCCGCAGAGCACGGTGGGACAGGCTGTAGGGTAGGTTTCACCAATTCCTTTCAAGGCGCCTAGGTGTTTTAATAGGCTCATTCCTGAGGAAACTCTCTCTTAAGACTCGACCGGGATTAATAGTCTCTTTAACGAGGGCTCCGAACAGTTTTACCAAACGGCTGGTCACTCCATTACCAAACCACTCCTAAATCGAAAACGCGAGGAACTTTTTTCCTTTCGCGCGGAGGGTGGCGTCGCGCGTGCGTGAGCGTAGGTTCACGAGCCCGTTAGGCTCTTGCGCGTGCGTACTGAGGTCGAATAGCTGCTTCCTTCCGCTTCTCTTCTTCCCTCCCCCCCATATCCGTGCGCCAAGCTGATAAAGGCGCCATTTTGGAGAGGCCGCGGGAGACGTGGTGTCGCTGCCGGTTCGCTCTCCTGTGCGCTAGGCTTGGTGGGAAGGCCTGTTCTCGAGTCCGCGCTTTTCTTCGTCGCCATGTCGGGAGGTGGTGTGATTCGTGGCCCGGCCGGGAACAACGATTGTCGCATCTACGTGGGTAACTTACCTCCAGACATCCGAACCAAGGACATTGAGGACGTGTTCTACAAATACGGTGCTATCCGCGACATCGACCTCAAGAATCGCCGCGGAGGACCGCCCTTCGCCTTCGTTGAGTTCGAGGACCCCCGGTGAGGCGGCCTGGGGCTTGCGGCCTTGAGGAAATCAGTTTGAGTAGTTGGGGAAAGCTCCAAGGCCTTAATAGTAGAGAATGGGGAGGTGGGCTCTTAGATAAGGGGCTAGATAATATCGCCCCTGCAGGGAGTCGAGGAGGATCTGAGTCGGTTTGGCTTTTCTGGCGGCTGGGCCCCCGCGGACGTTCCCAGAGCCGACTCAGGCTAGGAGCGGGAAACATGCGTTGAGGGCCGGTGTAGTGGTCGCGAGCCTGGCGTGTTTCTGAGTGGGGGAGGGGCCATCCCTATTATGCAGCGCATGTGGGCTCTTCAGACTGAGTGCGCATGTGCGGGGGGCAGCTGAGTCCGGCTGAGTTAGTAACCTCTCCGGGTCTTTTTTCTTAGCCATTTTGCTTTTTGTGATCATACAGAGATGCAGAAGATGCGGTGTACGGTCGCGACGGCTATGATTACGATGGATACCGTCTGCGGGTGGAGTTTCCTCGAAGCGGCCGTGGTACAGGCCGAGGCGGCGGCGGGGGTGGAGGTGGCGGAGCTCCCCGAGGCCGCTATGGCCCCCCTTCCAGGCGATCTGAAAACAGAGTGGTTGTCTCTGGTGAGTTTACCGTTAACATGGATTGATGAGAAAAGGGACAGAAACGACTTGAAATTTTCCAGTTGGACAAATTTTCATGCTAGGTCTTGAATTAGTCTTTTGAGTGAATTTAGTAAAGAGGCATTGTTGTAATGGAGATTTACCAAACTAGCTTGCAGTACTTATAATATGAAGGTCCTTAATTTAGAAACAATTTTGGATTCCGGATTCCACGTTTTAGCTCTTCATTAAGACCTTAAGTCGTTAATTTAAAAGTGGTCTTTGTTCTAATGTAAATTTTAAAGTTATGGAATTCAGGATGACTGGTATTGAAGAAAAGTCGCTTTTTCAGGACTGCCTCCAAGTGGAAGCTGGCAGGATTTGAAGGATCACATGCGTGAAGCAGGTGATGTATGTTATGCTGATGTTTACCGAGATGGCACTGGTGTCGTGGAGTTTGTACGGAAAGAAGATATGACCTATGCAGTTCGAAAACTGGATAACACTAAGTTTAGATCTCATGAGGTAGGTTATACGCTTATTCTTTTCTTTGGCCAGAATTGGATACATGGTCTTATCAGTGGAATTTGCAGGTAAGATTCAGGCAAGCGTGTCCAAGTAAAGTGCCAGATTTCTGGTTTTTAGCTGCATTGTACTCATTCAGCATGCCTGAAGACAGGTAAAAGCTTAGATGTTTCAATCGAAAGTTCTGTCTATTCAATAGGGAGAAACTGCCTACATCCGGGTTAAAGTTGATGGGCCCAGAAGTCCAAGTTATGGAAGATCTCGATCTCGAAGCCGTAGTCGTAGCAGAAGCCGTAGCAGAAGCAACAGCAGGAGTCGCAGTTACTCCCCAAGGAGAAGCAGAGGATCACCACGCTATTCTCCCCGTCATAGCAGATCTCGCTCTCGTACATAAGATGATTGGTGACACTTTTTGTAGAACCCATGTTGTATACAGTTTTCCTTTACTCAGTACAATCTTTTCATTTTTTAATTCAAACTGTTTTGTTCAGAATGGGCTAAAGTGTTGAATTGCATTCTTGTGTAATATCCCCTTGCTCCTAACATCTACATTCCCCTCATGTCTGGTAAATTGTACTTTAAGTGATGTCATAGACAGGATTGTTTAATTTAGTTAACTTTCCATGCTCTTCAGACTGTGATATTGTGTAAATGTCTATCCTGCTCTGGTTTGTGTGAACTGGGATGTTGGGGGTGTTTGTGGCTATCTTACCTGGGGAAGTTCTTATGTTTATCTTGCTTTTCATGTGTCTTTCTGTAGACATATCTGAAGAGATGGATTAAGAATGCTTTGGATTAAGGATTGTGGAGCACATTTCAATCATTTTAGGATTGTCAAAAGGAGGATTGAGGAGGATCAGATCAATAATGGAGGCAATGGTATGACTCCAAGTGCTATTGTCACAGATGAAATTGGCAGTATTGACCTTATACTAAAAAGCAAGGGTTAAAAGTGATTATATGCACTCATCTTAAAACATGTGCAAACATATTATGCAGTTATCTTAGCTACAATTGCTTTGCTCTTTAAACCTTGGCAATTGTGGCAAAATTACAGTGCCCATTTTATAACAGTTTATTTTGCTCCCTTCCCCCCCTCTTTTGTTTTAATAGGGACTAATGTGGGAAGAGCTGGCTAATTTGTCACAGTGCTTTAGTTACAACTGTTAATGTGTGACCTGCTGTTGGTGTACATGTGGGTACAGGGTGTCTTTAATTCCAACCAGATAGAGTATAATATCAATACTGCTAAATCTGCATGTCCTCTGTGTGACTGATATAGCGTTGCTATTTCATTTTTTTTTAAGACAAAATGAAAGCAAATTATAGAATTCCAACGTATTGATGTAGATAATCTAGACGGGAATACTTCTAAGTCTCACCTTCCCCTTAAACTAATATTCATAATTGACTCATGTTTAAAATATTTTAATTTACAAATTAAATTGCAAATGGGAGATTAGATTTAGTTTAGACTTAGGGTTGGTAACAATACCAGTAAATTTCAACTACATAATTTTTGCAACCACAAAACCTGTAATACGCTGTACAGTAACAAGTGTTGGCATTATCAGTTGAACTGTAAATATAAAATGCTTCTTCCAATTAGTCTCTATGATGATTAAGTTTCTAAAATTTATCTGAACACCATTCAGAAACTTGTTTTGGGGAATTTGATAGTTATTGATGTACATCTGTTAAACTGATGACAGACATAACTCATCATTCCCCAGAAACCTTTTTTGATTACAGTATCTAACATTTTGCCTCCTCTTTTTTGGTTTTGCTGGTTATAAAGGTTTGGATTGGAGAGGGCTCACTGGATCCCAATCCTTGGAGCTGGATCATTGGATTCAAATCATAATGTGGATAGGATAGGGAGGATCAATTACAAGGATTCATGGAGCGGGATCAGATTACCAGGAACATAGGAGTGGATTCCTGCCCCAACCAAACCGCATTCGTGTGGATTTTTTTATTCAACTTAATTGGCTATTCCAAAGATTTTTTTTTCTCTATTTTTGACGATTGGAGCCCTTAAGATGCACGATGGAATTGTGTTTTGCATTTTTGGTAAAAGGAGCAAAGCGAGGACCTGGAGATATACGCTGGAGCAATCTCCTTGGAAGGATTCAGCACGAGTAGATGGTAAACATTTAAAGGGGAAAGGGGGGTTTGTTTAAAATAGTAAATCAGTAAGTCATTTCTAAATTTAAAGAAAACAAAATTGGTGTTGAAGAATAAGTAGGTTTCCAATTGGCTGTTGCCGTTTTTCTTTGAGAAATAAACATTTTTTTAAAAACTGCATGGTTGTCTTTTTCCTCTTGTAAGATTTTAACTGGGTGGCTATCAGTTAATATTTTAAATTGATGATAAGATTCTGACTTGCATTTGTGTGTTAGTAAATTAAGGGTTCTTGAAAGGTAATCTCTAATGGTATTGATCAATTCTTGTTAATTGTAAAAATACTCAGGAAGATAAGGTGAGAAAGGCATTTGTGTATGTGATATGGCAAATGAAGGGTGATCTAGTCTCTGAAAAATAAGCTTCCCATACTTTGATTTTTAAAACTTACAGATGCTGCTTATTTTTGGTGATCACCCAGATAACAGACTTGTGCAAAATTGAGTGATGACTGGTAAATGTTAACTTGAAAATAGCTTTTGATATTGTTGGTGAACCTCGTCTCAAAAATTGTTAAGTAACATTTAAATTCAGCACAGATCAGAGTTCTCAACACAATTTACACTTTACTTTTTGAGATGTGACTAGAACACTAGAAGAGTAACTGCTTATTAGAGTGTATTGTTGCTAATAAAAAGCTGGGCATTCTTTAAAATGTTGCCTTGTAAACTTTTCTCAACTATAAGGTTGTTAATTCAATATCCAGAACATACCAAAGCAGTGATTGTGTCTTTCTTGTAGTTTTAATCTGCTAGTTTTCGTACCTTACTATTTGACCGTCCTTGCTTTTAAATTTTGTTTGCTTGAATCGATTTTTACGTAAAATCTCAAATGGTTTCATTTCCTGATAGCTAGTCACAGCCATCAAATCACTTTTTTTCTGCACCCAACAACTAAATTTTAACATTTCCTTTGGGTGCTAATGATATTGGAAGCTGGATTTAAGACAGCTGTGCAGGTGACCATTTCACACCTGTGAAAAGCTAAAAGTTTTGTAGTGGAGGAAATTGGTCCCAAGATTTGCATAAAGTCACCTGACCAATGCATGTAAATGAACCTTGTGGAATGTCAGGAGGAAGGACTGGAATAAAATTTCAAAGTTAGGATTCCCTTTGAAGTATCTAAATAAAGCAATTGGTATAGATTAAATAAGAATGTAATGTAAATTCAGAAGGTTTATTAAAGAAATTATGTTTTACATTCAGGTATTAATCATGCCTGATCGGCTTAGCTTATGAGATCAGGCGTTTTCAGGGTGGCATGCCCATAGACAAGTTGTGTTTTGTGTGTAGAATATTCTTTAAACCTGATTTTTTAAATGACATTTAATTCTTCAAAGGTAAATGTGGGGTAGATTTAAGTAAGCCTGGGTTCATTCATGTTCACTGAACATTTTGTTAACAAAACCAAAATGAAAATTGCCTTCACTCAAGGTTGAGTACATCGAAGCTAAATTGAAAAAATGAGGTATACCAAGTTTGAATAGTTTTACCCCCGGATTAAAAATGAGACAGACTACAATGTTTGTCTGGTATATGAGCTGTTTGAAGATTAGAGAGGACTTAATGTGTGTGTGCCAAAGGTAGAGGGAGGGGCACAGGTTTTGCGGTTAAACGGCATGGCAGCTGTGAGGGGGTACACAGACCTTTTTCCAGTCTAAGGAGATGGCCCTTGAACCTGTACCCAAATTGGCAGCTGTTAGAAGGAAGCCACCCTTGTGGAACTAAAAGACTGGCTTGAATTTTCCCTTTCCTCCCTATTTGTTTCCCCTTAGAGTATTGTAGGGAGCCTATAATTTGTTATTTTCTAATCAAGGAAAAACGTAAGTCTAAGAAGCACCTATTTTTCATAACATCAGCTTGAATAACCCATCTTGCTGTCCAGCCCACATCCTGGAAACAAAAGGTAAGAAACCCATTTTTTGATTCCTATTGTTTGGGATCTGAATTTTTAAGTTATGGTTTATCTCTTAATGTTTGAAATACGAGTAGATTTCCCTCATTTAAAATATATTCCTAAGTTTTATACTTAAATGGTAAGTTTTGAATGCATATATCCAGTCATAAGTGCAATATGATTCTAGAATTTCAGCCTTTTTTGAAACATCTTGCTCATTAAGGCTGGTATTTTTTCAAGTTTTTATGAAGATGAATTTATATATGCCTTTTTGCTTTGTATATGAAGTTGTAATGAAACATGTTTTATGTATGTATCTACCAGAAATAGTGTTAAAAGGAGAGAAACAGACTGAGGTTCTACTGTAACAACTATTCTTTGGTTTAACTTAATTCTATTACAGTATAAACAGTGCAAAGGCAGAAAATGGGTTCATGATCTCTTAACCAAAAAATAACTGAAAACAATGTCAAACTAATGTAAAACCTGATAAGTGATACCTTGTTTTGTACTTAATGTGACTACTTGACCTGCAGAAATACTGATGTGTTTCATTATACAGTAACCACAGGCTTTACTGAAGGTGTTAGTTTTATATAGGGTCTATATACCGTGCCTTTGTAAAGTGTAAACAGCTCTGAATTTCAAGCACATCTGTCCCCAAGAGTTTGGAAGAAGGGATTGTAAACTATAATAGAGTATGTGGGGTTATAGCTTGTGTAACTGTGGGTGTGAGTAAAAAAGCCTGTTATTGTGGATCTTGTATTACCTGTATTTTGCCATGTATGATGCACACCCGCATTTTGGGCCCAAACTTTCATAGGAAAAAATCTTTTTTTTTAAATTGAATTTTTCACTTATATTTAGAAACAACCAATTATTGTATTGGCAGAGTATTATTTTGCACACAGATACTGCTTTCTAGAGTTACACTTTTAACTCATAAGCATAAAAGAATTAAAACCATAGGTATGGAATTAAGTACTACCCATGTGTAATGCACATCCTTATATCCCTCAAAAATTTGGGCAAAAAGAGTGCACATTATGCACAGCAAAGTATGGTAATTGAGATGTAAATTTCCCATCTTTTTTTAAGCTGAAACAGTGACAAGGTAAAGAAAATAATATGGTTCACATTTTTTTTTTCAATATTCTGTTGCTTACAGAGGACTCAAAACATTTGTGCTCCACTGAAGGGAGTATTTTGCCATCCTAGCATTATACAGTGGAGTACTGCATTCTTTTAGGATAGTTTTTTTACCCCAATACTTTGTAGGAACATTTATCCTGATCCAGAAGGAAAAGCTGAGACTGGCATGAAGTAAAAAATTTATAAGCAAGCATGTTTGTTTAACTTTAAAAGGTATGCCCCACAACCCTGAAGGTGATTTGTAGTAATCAAGGAAAGGGTTTTTTTGTTTGTTTGTTTGTACAAAAATAACTTAGTGCTTCTGTAATACGTGGAAAATAGTCATATATCATAGAAGTTCATTTAAAATAACAATGTAACAAACATTGCAGAAATAACAACAGGCTATCGGGAAAAGAAGTCATTTGTGCCTTTGCTTATTTAGGAGGTTACCATTTAAGTAGATATGGAATGTAGGTAGATGGAAACAACGCTTAATAGAGTAAGTAGGTCCTGCGTGTTTTGTCTTCATTTCTTAAAAAGTACAAGGGAGTTAACCCTTCAACCACTAGGTTAAAAAGTGTCTTAACTCCTGTCACCATACAACTTTACAAATGTCCTCTATCAATTATTGATGGGAACTATCAATGTGAAGATAGTGGGAATTGAGAGCCTTTTGAACAAAACAGGTTTACAGGGATGCCAAGTGTCTTAAGATGATTTTTTAAAATTTTCGCTTGCTTGGGTAAGTTGCTAGGGGAAATCACCAAGCCACTAGAGGGAGCTATGATGCAAAATCAACCAGGAAATCCCTACTGGAAAGGGTCCATACTGCAAGGTGGAAGGAAGCCAACTACTAGAAGGTGTATAGCAGTTCTAAAAGGGGGCGGGGGGGATTGGTGAGTTTTCTTGCTGTAACTTCACATCTGTTTTCTCATCTGTTTAGCAAAACCCTTTCTCCTTTCAACCTGTGGATCCTTTTAGGTTTTTAATAGAGCTTAACTTGAGTACTGAGCTTATATAAACCAGAAAACTATTTCTAGGTCTTGTGAGAAAACACTGAAAATGTGAATCTGCATGTTTTCTGCCAACCTTGCACATCTTGAGGTATGGAATAGTAAGGCCGAGAGTGTAAGCATTGGGTAGTAGTAAGCAAGAGTAGCTGTGCTGCAAAAAACAGTCTTGGTATAAAATTGGTCATATACTACAAAAAAAATACACTTTTACAAACTTTTAGTTTTTATGGTGTGAAAGTTTCTGGAGTGATCTTATTTCTCAGCATTACTAAGATTTGTAATTTTTAATGTGTCTAAGAACCTGCTTGTCAGGTTGACCTTTTCTGTTTTCTAGGCCTCGCTTATGTAAGCACAGAGTGTCCTGTGATCAGAAAGTCAGTACTCATTTCATGTGTTTCCTTAGCGCCATTTTATTAAGCAGAAAATTATTGGGGGTTAGTAGTGAAGCATTTATCATTCGTAACATTTCCATCACCCAACTTTACATTGCAAAAATGTAAAGGACACAAACTTGAACTTGCCTGCTGTTTTAGGTTGTCAATAAGAATACTGTATTAAAGTCTCTCAGGCCCTCTTGATCCAACTTAGTCAAGAAAATAAGCATGGGAGCACTTGCCTTTCTAACTGTTAATGTTAAAAACTTCTTCCTCAAAGGATAATACGCAGAAGAGGACAAATAAAGATATTTTTCCAGGAGAGAAATAAGGTTACACAATAGAGATTACCCTGCCTGCTGACTGCAGAAGATGGTTGCTAACTAGCAGCATTGCTACAAATTGATCAAGAGCACCGAAGTTACACTAGATTGATTATGCCTGTCCTTAACCTTAATAGTATTAGCTCTGATGTCTCCTTATTTAACTTGTGAAGGGCACTCTTCCCAAATGTACAAAAGCAAATCCAGGGTTCTGAAAGAAAAGCTAAATTTGGGTGTTAAAGGGCCAAAATTTGTGGCTGAATTGTACCCTATACAGGGTGCTGGATACTAGGGGGTCTTTTATGTGCTGTCAGTTGGGGATAAGTTTTCAGGTTGCAACAGTAACGTTTAATACTTAGAGATCAACTGCTGCATCAAACAAAAGGTAACCTAGAGCCTTTAAATGGGACTTGAAAAGTCCTGGGCAGAATGGATTTCTTCCACCCTTCAAGTGGCATGCCTAGGAATTTGGGATAGATCTCTGCTAAGTGCCAAGCTGACAAGTCCATTGGCATCCT
>PVKM010000784.1:0-27347 GCA_004027735.1 Carollia perspicillata | reverse complement strand
AGGGTTTGGGGAACAATCAGGAATTCTGGCTTCATCTAATGGATAGAGATAAAATTAGCCATTTTCCTTAAAAGTGATGCTTCTGAATCCCAGCTCTTCAATAATGAGAACTGGGCTGTTTTCACTTGACCTCCACTTCCTGTGGGAAAACCCCTCTCCAGAGGTGCTGTGAAACACATTGCTGAAGTAAGGTTCCTAGATTCAGGAGTAAGAAGTTTAAGGAGAGTCCAGCAATATTGTCATTAGAATTATGGTCTTTGTTAAATACTGATTTCCATAATCCTGAAGCTTCATTTTCACACTCTGAAAGGCCACAAAGTAGGTGAGGCTATACAGGGGAGGAGGAAAACTGAGGAGACGAAAGAGAGAGAACTTGAAGTGAAATTACAGAAGAAAAACGAAAGCACGTGCAATGTCCGAGATCAGAGCAAAAAGGTTTTAGTTAATTCCTTAGGTTTACATCTTAGTTCCCTATCTTGCATGTATACATACATGTAGGCTTCCTGAACCGTTTTATTTTTCTTTCAAACGAGAGTCATGGACATTTATAGGAGACGGGCCACTATAGCCGTTTCGCTGAGGGAGTGTCTCAGAAACTTCATTTTCTGCCCCCTCCTGTCAGGCTGACTGGTTTCTTGCTGTGCTGCCTCTGCTACTGATCCAAACGGGCAGAATTTGCCTGCCTCCCTCCCCAAGGCCTCCAGGCAGAATCCAATTGTGTGTACAGGAAAAGTTGGAGATGATGACCTTGATTAGAATGTGTCTGGAAAGGAATAAATGGAGGAGCTGAGATAAACAGTTGGTTATGAAAGATGTTGAAGTCTTGAAATAATGCGACCATCTGGGAAAATTTTTTAAACCGCAGTTTATAAAAATATCACTGATACAGCCTGCCCCCTCAAGCCCTGCGACAGGAGACTTCTTATACTGGAGACACTCGTTTAATAATAGCTTGTCTCTGATATTCCCAGTAGCTACCTCTATGTGAGTAAAGGAGAGAAAACGTTCAGGCATCATCATGTAAAGTACCAGTAGCAGTGACGCCTACACGGAAGACTTGGAACTGCAAAGAGGCTGGGGTCACCTCAGTGACATCTGACGCTGTCCAACCAGAAGTTCGATTTTTGTTTGGGGGTGTGAGGAAGCTGACTGTATTAAAGGACTAAAATACTTTCTTGACTATAGTTTTTCACTTGTTTTTATTTTTTTTGGCGGGAGAGGTGGTGGTGGGGTAGAATTTCACATCCTATCTGGAGTTAAGGGGAGGTTGGGGAAGCTCAGCCCTTCACCCAAGAATAACCCAGTTATGACATCTCTTCGCGTGGGAAGTGTTTCCCTAGGCACTGGGAGGATCTGAGGCTGCACCCCAGTGGGATTCCCTGCTTGAGTTGGAAGGCCACTCAGAGCTCGATGCATATCAGAGCGAGAGTGTGGAGGATTTAGCTAGCTGACAGTGAAATACCAGGAGGCAGAGACTCGGTGTGGAAGGGGCTTCCCCAGCTTGGAGATGGGGTGCTGCACCTAAGGGACTGGAGAGCCGGGTGACCGTGGTGGCCTGTGCCTTCCGCTAAGTGTATGATAGGGATGCGATGCCGCTGGGTAGTGTCCGAGGCACTGGCGCTGGCTCAGCGGTGCCCAGCGAGCCAGCGCCAGACCCTGGCGTCCTCCATCTTCCCTCCTGAGCTCCCCCTGCTCCAGCTGCCTGAGCCACGGACCGCAGCACCACACACCCCCGCGGGGGGGGACGCCGCGCCCCATCCCCGCCCCCGGCCCCACCCCAGCCCCCCCGCTGGGGCCCTGACCCCACCGCCCGCAGGCACTGGCTGAGCTCCGAGGCGGCGAGCCGACTGCGGGGACGCCCAGGAGGGGTTCGGGCAACTGGGGGCGGCGGCGGCCGGGTCGGGGCTCCCCCCCCGCCCGCGCTCGCCGCGGCGGTGGTGCGTCCCGGAGGTTACCGGAAGTGGCCGCGCTCGGCGCTGCCATGTTGAGGAGCCGCCGCTGCCGCTGCCGCCGCCGCCGCCGCCGCTTTGTTGTCGCCTCCTCCGGCTGAGGAGGCTCCCCGAGCGGGGGGAGTGGGGAGGAGGGGGGTCGGCCGCTGCAGCCATGGAGGCCAACTGGACCACGTTCCTGTTCCAGGTAGTGGGGGCCCCCCCGGGGGGGTACGGGGGGGACAGGGGGGCCGGGCCCCGGGCTGGCGGGCGGGCGGGCGCTCCTCCCTCCCTCCCGGCTCCGCTCTCCCGGCCGGCCTTAATCCCCCTTTGTTTTTCCGCCCGCCCGCCCCGGCGGAGCGGGGCTGCTGAGGTGAAAGAAGGCGGCCTCACGGGGTGCGGGGGAGAGAGCAGGCCTCGGGGTGAACCCTGGCCCCCCCTGCACACTCACGCACACGCACACACCCTTCCCTCCCGCCCTGAAAGGGAAGGGAGGAGGCCAGTCGCTGTCACCACCCGCGGCCCAGAGAAAAGAGGGCGCCGGGCCGCTGGATAGCGCGGGCCGCTCGGTCACGGCGCGCCGGGCCCGGTCCGCACTGTGGGGTGAGGGCGGTCCCCAGGTCCTACTCTCAGACCCCCCCAACACACACACACCCAAACACTCACACACTCACTTTCGCTCGCTCTCCTTTTTCATCTCCCTCTGTTTTTGCGTATGGTGACTTTCTGACCCCCCCCATCCCCGTGAATAGCGGGTATCCCTGGGTTCCCCGCCACTCCCCCTTCCCGCCGCCCCACCTCGTGTTTATCCAGTTGGGGGTGTTGTATTTCCTCCCGCAAACTTTTTCACTAGATTTACATTTTTTCTTTCCCAAGCCCCTGCCCAAGTTTTGGCAGTTGACACCCTCTCCCTCTGTCCAGCTCTTCCGCCGGCCCATTCAACCGGGGGATTCCCCGCGATGGGGGCCGGGACTCCGGGAGGCCCGACCTCCTCCCGGAGCGCTTTTCTCTCCTTCCCACCTCGAGGTTTCCTCCAACCAAGTGGGGGAGACAGAAAGTGGAGAGTGCAAACAGTCCGCTTACAAAGCCCCCAGATGAGTCATTCGCTGGGGTGTTGGTCTTCACTTTTTGCAGGAAACTTCAAAGTGACTGTAGCCAATACGTTGGCAGTCCTCTGGCCAGCTCGCTTTGGGTGGGGGACCCCTATTTGGAAGACTGGGCTGGAACGTATATTTTTCCTGCTTGGTTTCTGTTTGCAAACGAAGCACTTAGTGGGCAGTATGATGAGCTCACGAAGAAACTTCGAAACCGGAGGTTGGGAAGCTCGTCACTTTAAGTGCGTTCTTCCCGCCTCGCAGTTATTTTCCTACTTTGAATAACTTAGTGAGATCCCAAACTTTGAGACCTTTTGGAACTAACCAGGAACAGATGCAAAATTTTCAGAAAGTTCTCCCAGCCACTGGGCCCATCCCAGTGGAATACAGGGAATTGAATCATTCAAACATTACTTACCTGTTGTGTAGAGTTGGTTGATTACTTTAAGAAATATACTTTAAATGTGAGTAATTTAATTTTTAAGTAGTTGTTGAATTTTATTCAGGCTTCTTAAAATTGAAGATACTAAAAAATTACAGAACTCACAAATGTCCCCACTTTCTCATTCTTGGCTAGTACTGTTTTATCCGACTTTGATGAGCTTAATAATTGTGATAAGTGAACTTAAAGATGCATTGGAAAGTAACTGACATATAACTAGCTGGCATCCAGGTTGGTGTAAAGGTGGTAAATACTATCTCCAGAAAAAGCTTTCAAATGGTCACTTTAAAATATGGGATTAATAGGCCATCGAAGTGATTTTCACATGAACAATGAATTAGATTGACCATAGTAAACCTGCTGTCTATATACTTAATGGAAGTTGAAAAAAACAGGAGTTCTTTATGTAAAGGAAAAACCCACAACTAATTTTTGGAAAGCTAGTCAAAAAATGTTTTGAAATATTCTTATTATTCTTTTCCTAGATGAAGCACATGCCAAGCATTTATTGATCAACTGTTTAATTAGATTTTATATTATTTATTTTTTTTCAGCTATTAAAATCTTTTTTCCCACCTGATGGAGGAGTGTGAAAGGTCATAGTTGACCCTAGGCTTGGCAATGTATGCAGTAAAAATTGTTGGAAAACTTAGAATTTAGAGCTCAGGACAGTTGAATGGGTAAAGAGAATATTTCAGTCTTTTCTATGGAAAGGTTTGAGTAGACTTAGTTCCAGTTTTAAGTAATTTTCTCTGGGAAATGGAGGCTTAAACTCTCTCATTTTGTTTCCTGGAGCATCCTACTGAATTTATATTTTAAAACAATTTAAGACATGCTTGCTTTCCAGATAACCTGGCAGAAAGTGAAAGCCATAGTTGTTAAAATGTTTGATGGATGATTCTCCTAACAGGACATTCGAGATATGACTCACTGATGCTAATTTGTTTCAGTACAAAATCTTTTACCCTCTGGCACTGGAGATTTCATGGTGCCATATCCTACCACCCTGGGTGATGAAATAACATTTCTGTTTTGTTTTTTGCCAGCCTCACAAAAAGGAAAGCTTGGGGGGGGGGCGCGGTTTAAAAAGCCTTGAAAGAGTTGGGAGATAAAATTAAAACTTTCGTTTGATGATGCTAGTCAAATAAAAGTCTACCCATAAGTTATGTATATATTTTAAATCACCTAACTGAAGGCAGGCTGTGGTTGTTATTTTACTCTGTCTCTCCCCCAGAGAACAAGTTGGGGAAACCCACTTCCCCTCTTAGAAGGCTTCATGTAGCAGTGTGGGGATCCTAGGAATCCTCAGAGAGAGATTTCCGTAGTGGTCGAGGCATTCTACAGCATTTCACCCAAGAAGCAGGGACCTGGTGTGACCCTCGTGTGAGAGTGAGCTTCAGCAATGCTGTAAAAATACTTTATGTTGCCACAGACATCTGAATTGGTAAAATGGCAGTAAGTGCTTTTAGTACTACATCAAACTAATGGTTGTTTAGAATTGAAAAATACTTCTAAACACTGTAAGTCTGAACTTTGTCCAGAAGATTTGCATTCCCTATTATCTGATCTGTTGCCTTTGAAATTGTATATCTTGAGCTATCTTCAGCTATTAACCGTTTATGTACTGTATGGAAACTTGGGTACTCTACAGCCCGGTTGGAAAGGGGGTAAGATTAGAGTCCAGATTCTGTAGTTTCTACTAATGTCATCTGGGTAGACACTGACATTTACAAGAGCTCCATAAATTAAAAGTGGACTATAATTCAGTATGATCGCTAAGTCCAGGAAGATACTCATAAGTAAGCACAGAATTTCTGTGAGTACTTCCAGGACTCAAGGGAGATTCAATCAGAATTCTTAAATTGAAACTGGTAACTCTGGATACTGTATCTCCTAATACTTTGGGGGAGCCTGGTTCCAGGTTTAGCTGTTGTGCTGCCATCAGGAAAGTAAACATGGAGCAATGATAGATGTTCTTACCCATCAGGGGAGGAGCTCTGTGTGAGTGTGTGTGTCTTTCTCCTTGTTTTTTTCTTAAGTTAACTGTTGGACGCTTGGTTATAGAGTGAGAAGGGTAAATAAGCGTCTAGAGTGTCTAAGATGGTAGGATGGGCTCTTCCTAGAACAAAGTATTCTTAAAGTATTTGAAACTCTTAACCTCTGAGTGCATGTATCCTTTTAGGATTACAAAACTCAAGCATAGCGGTTTGGGCTCACTGTTAAAGAGTTTCAAAGATAATGTTGGTAAAGTACAACATATAGGAAGAACTCTTTCAGAAACTTTTTCCCATCATTTCCTAAGTGTGTATCAGTATGGAGGTATGGAGATTTTGAAAGACTCAAAACCAAGAGAATACTAATAAATAACACGAACTTAATCCATTATGAAATTTTTGTTTCAGTGCAATTAAGTAAATTTCCAGGCAATGTCCAGCCCCCAGTTTTGAAATGTAGAAGCACATTATAACAGCAAATGTCTAAATACTTTCTTTAAATTTTTTTTTAAGATTTTATTTATTTATTTTTAGGGAGGGCGGAGGGAGGAAGAAAGAGAGGGAGAGAAACATTTGATGTGCAAGAGAAACATCAGTCGATTGCCTCTTGCATGCGCCCACAACCCAGGCGTGTGCCCTGACCCAGAATCAAACCAATGACCTTACACTTGTAGGGTGATGCCCAACCAACTGAGCCACACCGGTCAGGGCTAAACGTCTAATACTTTAACACAACCTACAACTCTTGGACGAAGAAGAAAATAAAAGGAATTTTAATTATTTATAGTTTGTTTTCTCTTGGTCTATCTTTGAGAGTGTAGGGTTTGAACAACTAGTGTTACTAAAGGATGCAGACTTCTATGAACGGGGAGACAGCTGGCAGGTGTTTTGCTGTGGGCTGCCTTCACAGATGCCTTCCAGGTTGACTAATAGCAGGTTTCACTTCAACCAGATCTTTTAGTAGAGTTAAGTGAACAAGTTTAAAAGTAAACTTAAATAGCGTATGTGCTCAGAGAATTAGATTTCTTTTATCACTTAGCAACAGCCTCCCTCCTCAATCACTAAGTTTGCTCATGGAAAGGGAGAGACATAATACCTTTCTTTTCCTGTGTAACAGACAAGTAGATGATTGTGTGTGTTTCATGCATTACTGTAGTAAGGTACTGTTAAATAAGTCTGGAGTGTAATTTTTTTGACAAGTTATTTAAACTTGGTTTCAACACTGACAGACTAATGCAAACTGATTTCATCAGCTGCTATGTCCCTTATGAACCAGGGTGGAGTGTAGTTTAGTCAGCTGTTTGAAAGCAAGATCACTGTCAGCAACTTATTCAAGCAAGTTTTGACTCCACATAGTGATTTTAATGCTTTATATTGGGAGCTCTTCAGAGGAGCTAGGTGATCGCTGGATCTTTGCTGTAGAGAGTTGCTTACAGGCTCTTTTATTGTTTCTTCTGGTCTCTGGTCTCTATTGTTTGGAGCATGTTGAATTTTGAAGGTCATTGTGAGAGGCTGAGTTTCTGAAGTGTAAATGTTTGGTTTTAGACCCATGAAGGCTCTCATCACCAACAGCAGGCAGCACAAAACAGCCTGCTGCCCCTCCTGAGCTCTGCTGTGGAGCCCCCTGATCAGAAACCATTACTTCCAATACCGATAACTCAGAAACCTCAGGCTGCACCAGAAACATTAAAGGATGCCATTGGGATTAAAAAAGAAAAACCCAAAACTTCATTTGTGTGCACTTACTGCAGTAAAGCTTTCAGGGACAGCTATCACCTGAGGCGCCACGAGTCCTGCCATACAGGGATCAAGTTGGTGTCCCGGGCAAAGAAAACCCCCACTACAGTGGTTCCTCTTATCTCCACCATCGCTGGGGACAGCAGCCGAACTTCGCTGGTCTCAACCATTGCAGGCATCTTGTCAACAGTCACTACATCTTCCTCGGGCACCAACCCCAGCAGCAGTGCCAGCACCACAGCTATGCCTGTGACCCAGTCTGTCAAGAAACCCAGTAAGCCTGTCAAGAAGAACCATGCTTGCGAGATGTGTGGGAAGGCCTTCCGAGATGTGTACCACCTCAATCGGCACAAGCTCTCCCACTCGGACGAGAAGCCCTTTGAGTGTCCTATTTGTAACCAGCGCTTCAAGAGGAAGGACCGGATGACTTACCATGTGAGGTCTCATGAAGGAGGCATCACCAAACCCTATACTTGCAGTGTTTGTGGGAAAGGCTTCTCGAGGTACTGCATTTTGCTTTGCTTTTTTTCATTATGGTATTCAGTGAACTTCAGTTTTGTTTCTGTGTGCTCTAGAAGGTTTATGTGAGAATAGATGCAGGCAGGCCTGTGTTATTAGAGGAGATAGGTGATAGATAAAGTATTTCACCTCCAGGTCTAATTTCAGTTTGACATGGTTGACAAGTGGTGACATAGCAATTAACTTACTATTTCATTTAAGAAGTACCTTGGTGGACTCAGGCCTTCATTTGGCACATGGATACTTCTTATCACTGCATAACCACCAGATGCCAATTCAGTTGGGTGACTAGACATGAAGTTCACTGCATAAGTCAAAGAAACTTATTTTTTGGAAGTTGGGATGACCTTGGATACTCTTAATAAAAATTTTTAGGAGAATGTTCTTTTTTGTGTGGTTACTAACATTTCACTAATTTTCATTTTTAAAGGTTTTTAAAATATAAAGTATATATAGTACTAGCTGTTTCTGGCAAGTATTAACTAAAACTTTGGGTATTATGTAATTGTAAAGAATCAAGACCTAATATGATTTGATGTTGACTAGGAGAGAAAACAGGTAAAACTTTTGTTTATGTTAAGAGAGGTAAGGAGGCTTGCACGGGGGTGGAGGGGGATTTGGTAATTATGCTAGCTTTCTTTAAAATGTCCCTCACCCAAATCTGCCAAGCATGTGTACATCACAGTAAGTAGCATTTCTCTATGTGTGTTCCATTATATCTTCTGTTGAAACTCTCTCTTTCACAGGCCTGACCATTTAAGCTGTCACGTAAAACATGTCCATTCAACAGAAAGACCCTTCAAATGCCAAGTAAGAGTTAAAATGACTTATCCTTAGTGTAGCGCTTGATGCACATTGTCCCGAAGGTCTGAGCCAACCAAGTCTCACCATTCTTGAATAGCGTTAAAAATCACTTACTTGAGTAAATGTGATCCATTTGAATTCTAGTTTTATAAAATATAAATGACAGCTTCTATTTCTGTGGGGCAAGATCATTTAAAATGTAAATGTGTTGTTTTTGTTGAACTGCATTTCCCTTTCCTTGGGCAACAGCAATTTATTGTTATGAGAAAATAATTATAGTCTTGCAAAGGTTGTGTATTGAAATAAATAAATGAATGAAGTGCTTTAAATTAATTTCTGGGTTGATGGTTGGAGTTGTATTAATTGTAATAGAAGAAAATACAAATTTTCTTCCAAAACTTATCACTTACTGGATTTTTGTCTGCTATTGCCAAATTGGAGCATTTTCTAGTTGTTAACAAATGTTTTCATGTTAACAATTTTATTTAGCATAAATTGTGATAATGAAAAGGTATAAGAATCTTGCTAAATCAAATTACTGTTTTAGGTATCAGTAGTTCTAATTTGTTGCTGGTTCTCTTTTTGCGTTCCCTTTTGTTAAATTTGTTAATGACTGATCTTATTGAGTAAATGATTTGAATTCTAAGAAAACCCCAATTGGACAAAGAAAGGTAGTGTCATTTTGAGTGAGTGCCTCTGTGTGTGAGGCCTTGGGTCAGACTCTTAATCCAGCAGTAATTTTGGGAGGTAGGTATTATTATTTTACAGATAAGGAGACAAATTCAGACAGGTTAACTAACTTGCTCAGTGTTCCACTGTTTGGTGAACTGGGGAGCTGGATTTAAATCTAGGTTTAACTCTAAAGCTCACATCTTCTCACTACTCTGTGTTGATATTTTTTCTTTCCTTAAAATGTAAGGGTCTAAAATTTACCAAGTGTTTTATTATGATTATGATTCTGGGTAAAACATACAGTTAAAATCCAGCTAACTCAGTCGGCTTGCTGTTAATGGGTAGGGTAATGCCTAGAATATAACGTACTTTAAAATGAGTAGAACAGGATAGTCTATATTTAAAAAAAGTTTTCCTCCCTCATGCAGACGTGCACTGCTGCCTTTGCCACCAAAGACAGACTGCGGACACACATGGTGCGTCACGAAGGCAAGGTGTCATGTAACATCTGCGGGAAGCTCCTGAGCGCGGCATACATCACCAGCCACCTAAAGACACATGGGCAGAGCCAAAGTATCAACTGTAATACATGTAAACAAGGCATCAGTAAAAGTAAGTGAAGCTTCAAATTGTAATTCTTTTCCACTGTTTTTTATAACGTATCAAAGGTATTTTTGCTCTGTATTATTGTTCATCTTACATATCTCCTGCTATTACTAAAGTCTGCAAGCATGCTGTAAGGAAGAGTATGTGTTATTAGAAATATACTTCATATGCATATGTACAAACAGCACTGATTTTGCTTTCAATCCTGTGCTTGTCTAATAGCAGCCGTGTTAATAGAGCAGAATTTCCCCATAGCTATTTTTCAGTGTGTCCCTTCTTTGGGGTTTGAAAGAAAGATCGAGTGTGTTAGAATTGTGGCAGCAAAAGCCACATTAGGAAGTTGCATCATATCCAGGCAATTCTAATTGTTTTTATTTAATGTTAGGAAGATTCTTAAGCATCAGCGTCTCCTAACTCCTGGTTTTTATTAACATGTCCTTAATAACCTTAAGGATGAAAGCAGTGTTAATTAATTTGCTTTTCAAACCCAAATCTATCCATAGAGAAATGAGATACAAATCCATTTTAGGGTTGAAATTCTTTGCTTAACTTAAATTCAGAGTTGAAGATAGACTATTCCAGGGACTTATGAATAAAATTTAATGTTTTCATTTACCCAGGCTTCTTCTTTAAGATCACCCTAACCATCAGAAAAAAGTGTTTTCCTAATTCTATTCTATTACATATTCTATTACTTTATATATATTCTATTATGTATGTACTTTATGCAGCAGAAACATAAAATTTTCAAAGTAGGTGGACAAAACTAAATAATGTTTAATGTGTTTTAATCTCATCTATTTTTGCTTACTTATAAATACATGTAAGTACCTAGTATGTCATTCTTTGTAACTTTATAAAAGTTTACTTTTAGTGTACATCATTGTGGTCAAGTAATCAAGTATTTTAGGTATTTTGATGAACATTAATTAGTCCATGCTAATATTACCCAAGGTCTATTCTAAAGCTTTTTAATATAGCAAAGAATTCTTTTCTCTTTTATATTGGTTTTCTCTAGCTCTCTAGTATTTTTATTAATTTATCCATTTTGACCAATACAGACATGAACAGCAAAAAAAAAGATGCACTGTAGTAAAAAACTCTTAAGTCAGATGATAAAGACCATAGAGGCACAAAGAGTCAAAATATCAAAGTTTTAGATTTTGAAAAAATAGCCATACTTTTTCAAGGTAAATGTAGTGTTTCTGGTTTGTCTTTGGAGTAGCGTGCATGAATGATGAGACCAGCAACCAGAAGCAGCAGCAGCAGCAGCAGCAACAGCAACATGTGACAAGCTGGCCAGGGAAGCAGGTAGAGACACTGAGACTGTGGGAAGAAGCTGTCAAAGCAAGAAAGAAAGGTAAGAAAGATGAGGCGTTCTGGTGCTCAAAGTATGGCTAGAGAAGTATTTTCAGTGTAGGGGATCCGGCTTCATGGAAACGCGGAAATCCTACACACTGGGAAATACAAGTTGTTGGCAACACTGCTTTCCAGCTTGCAGATACAGTTGTTGTTGTTGTTAATAGAATTTTTTACTAGTATTTCTTAAGTTCTTTCTTTTGATTTACTTTTTCTTACAAATTTAGAACCAAATTTGGTCCTTTGCTATATATGCTTAGAATCCATTTTTATGTGAACCTCTGTGCGTTAGGGGCTCCTTTTTTCTGTCTTAAAATATTAGCACTTTTAGAGGTGGCTGAAATACCCTCTTGTGTATATGAACTCATTTTTTTACAGCTGTGCTATTTTCTGTTGTTCAGTGTTCTTTCTGTATTGTTTTATTTATTACATATTTATTATACAATGTCTTTTCTCTTGGTCTCAATGTCATTCAGTTTGTCACTGGGGCTGGCATTAGCTTAACATGTATGTACTTCAGTTTTTAGAGATATTGTTATAATTGAAAATGGTCTGATTTTCTCTCATGTATCTAAGAATCAGTGAGTATCAGTTTTCAACAGTTTTTTGACTTAGTAGTTGTAGTTTTGGCTTCTGGACTATTGTGCAACCATTTCAAGTAATCATTTTGTCAATGTACCATCAGCCACAAGACAGATTCCTAAATTTCTTATTTTCTCCCCCTACCCCTACCATGTCTTACTGTTTCATTTTAAACTCATATGGAATCTTCTGGATGTAGGCTCCTCTGTAATTCCTTTACTGTATAGTTTCTTCCATCCTTTGCGTTCACATGGTGTGGCTGTTCCCTTCCTCAGATCCTTTGTAAACACTCCGTACTCCGATAAACATAAAAGGAGTAGTATCCTTTTTCATACGTCCACTGGCATTGGAGGAAAAGAATGCAGCGGTCCATATAGGCTTTGCACCCTTCCTCAGGTGTCTTTCAAGTAAAGATTTGTCATTACTTTGATAAAATGTACTGTGGTAGGAAAGGGGGTGGAGAATGGTGGGAGAAGGGGCAGAAAAGTGTGTGTGTAAGTGTATGTGTGTGGGTATATGCTATGATAATTGCATAGTAGGTTGGAAACATGCCATTAAGAATGTTTGACTTAGAGAAGGAGTGAGAGTGAAAATGTTTAAGACACAGAAAAGGACTCTATTGGTTTTTTTTTAAATGAGGAGGATGTGGGGAGGTGGTAGATGGCAGAGTGAAAACTTCTTTGGTGAAAACTGGACACCATCATCTCAAAAGTGAGTTGGCTTCTGTCATTCTTTGTTTCTTTCTGCACTCTTGTATTTGGTATTGTATTTCAGTTTGCTTGCACAATAAGACTCAGTTGTTTGGTTCATCTTCTGACCTCCATGAAACAAAATGTTATTGTATTCCCATTTGTACCATGAATCTCTCTGGAAATGACCAATTGATGTTAGAAACTTCTGTATTCATATTAGTAAATGTCACATTTTGGGGGAGAAGAGACTCCTGACCTAAAAGCCTAAACTTGGATCAGCATATTCCTTTTGAATATTATTGGGCTTAAATAATGTAATATAAGTTCCCAACCTTGGAAGACAATCAAGTCATCATCTTTGGAGCTTTTTAAAAAACACAGATTTTATTTTCCAGGTTCCATCTAACTCTTGCAATGGGATTTCCTGGGAAGCCATTTTTTAAAAAGCTCACTAAATGGTTTTGATCATTAGCCAGATTTGGGGATCTTTGATGTGGAATACAGAGTATGCCAAAGTTACATCATAATGACCAAGGAAGGGCTCCTTATTGACTCAGGGGTCTACCTGAGGTGATTTGACCCACATAAGGAAAGTGTGCAGACCTCCATCTTTAGTCTCAAATACATTTTTTTATTTTGACAGTCAACTCACAGCCAGCCCACCCATCCGTCTTCTTACTGGTGTTTGGTGACATACCAGCAGGTGGTGCTGAATTTTGTTGAGGGGTGGGGGTCTCACCTCCAAAGGAAGTTTTCTTTTAAGAAGGTTTTGCTGGATAACAAGGACCAGGGTCCCCTCAACTCACTGCAAGGTCTTCTGGCCTGGTTAGTCCTCCTTGGTGTGGTTGGTGGCATGTATAATATGTGTAGTTAAGTGACTCTAGGCGTGAAGTAGGTGACTGTGGTAGCATCAGAAAGAGAGGAAATGGTAGTGGGACCAGAACATAAACCTACTGAGGGATGATTTTTCTTTCTTAAAACAGTTAGGGACACATAACCAGAAACAATGGGATTATTTAACGAAAATGATTTTTCTAAGACTGAAATAAATAGATAATATTAAAATAGCTTGTTTATCTACCTCTGCTATTGGATTTTAAAAACCTTAGCAGAATGAGAAGGCTTAAGAGTAAATACAGCCCTGGCTGGTGTGGCTCAGTGGATTGAGTGCCAGCCTATAAACCAAGAGGTCACTGGTTTGATTCCCAGTCGGGGCACATGCCTGGGCTGCATGAGAGGCCACATCCCCAGTGGGGGGGGTGCATGAGAGGCAACCACACATTGATGTTTCTCTCCCTCTCTTTTCTCCCTCCCTTCCCCTCTCTAAAAATAAATAAATAAATAAAATGTTGAGAAACTAAATACAGCATTGAGGATACACACCTCACCTCTCTCTGCTAGGTACAAGGTGCCTTATGAGATTTTTTTGATTATCTGTTACTGTGTAACCATCAGCCCAGCTCTTTGTAAACAAGCTCTTGTTGCCTGGCCTGCTGTGGTTGGCTCTTCCCAGGAAATTCTTTAGAACTCAGAGGAACTGCATAAAGTGGTAATGAGAATACTTTAGCCCTTCTTCATCTCTCCCCTACCCTCAAAGTGTCTTACAGAAGTTAGCTCATCTGCCCTTTGTCACTGTGAGGTAAATAAGTAAATCTAAACTTGAAACCAAATGTGCCAGGGCTAAACAAGTTGCCTAAGTCCTTGAGGGAGATACAGCATCAGAAGAGAGATTTGCGCATGCTGGGATTCCTGGCCCCCAGTCTTATGCTCAGAAGAATCCTCCCTTCCTGTTGACTGTTTGATAGAAAACTAATTTAATTCATGAAATGTTTGTTCTTTTTAATTAAAAGAAATTGAGGCAGAAGCTGTTTGTGAATTTTGTTCACTGTTTTGAGAATCTAAAGGCCCTTTTGTGTTCTTATTTTAGAAGCTGCTAACCTGTGCCAAACCTCCACGGCTGCTACGACGCCTGTGACTCTCACTACTCCATTCAATATAACATCCTCTGTGTCGTCTGGGACTATGTCAAACCCAGTCACAGTGGCAGCTGCAATGAGCATGAGAAGCCCAGTAAATGTTTCAAGTGCAGTTAATATAACCAGCCCAATGAACATAGGGCACCCTGTAACTATAACCAGTCCACTGTCCATGACCTCTCCTTTAACGCTCACTACCCCAGTCAATCTGCCCACTCCTGTCACTGCTCCAGTGAATATAGCACACCCTGTCACAATCACATCTCCAATGAACCTGCCCACGCCAATGACTTTAGCCGCCCCTCTCAATATAGCAATGAGGCCTGTAGAGAGCATGCCTTTCTTACCCCAAGCTTTGCCTACATCACCACCTTGGTAAACAGTATTATAAAATCAAAATATGGGTTGAAGTAAATATTTACCAGCAATTTTTAGTAAAGCAAAAAGTAAACCATGAAATTGGGAGGTTTTATTACATTAGTTAATAGTGTAGTAGCATTTTTCTCCAATTTGGCTGGGATTATTCAAAGTAGGGTGTGTGTGTAACTTATCACTGGACCACTTTAGTTTAATGAGAAATTCCTTTTAGCTTACACTATTGCTTAAACAGGATAGTAGTTGGTAAGATGAAATGCCAGAATTAAAACCAATCATAAAAAGCAAAACCCATTTCAAAATTTAAAAAAAGCAGCATTAGTTTCTAATCCCAAGAAATCATTTTATTCTAAACACTAGCAGAACTCTTCTCTCAATACAAGTGGATGG
Source organism: Carollia perspicillata (assembly GCA_004027735.1). NCBI lineage: Eukaryota > Metazoa > Chordata > Mammalia > Chiroptera > Phyllostomidae > Carollia > Carollia perspicillata. The sequence goes on along the minus strand of PVKM010000784.1, from coordinate 12,177 downwards.
CTGATTTTAACCTGAAGTTCTAAATCCACAAATTGAGAGCTAGTGTAGAATTGTCTGTGTTTATTGTTTTTATGAAATACATGCATTGTCATAATAAAATGCATTTCAGAGAATATGCATTTTACCTTTGGGAATATGTTAATTTCAGGCAGCATTCCCTATGGGAAAGGTGATACCAGCTCTGATATGCAAAGCATATGATAATTTATCATTCTAACTTCAACATATAATAGGGATTGTGACCTGATATTTGGAGATGTAAATATTGCTCAGCATATTAATCCTGATGGAATATAGCACTGTAGTTGACTTTTTTAAAAAATTTAAAAAAAAAACAAAATATATAAATTGTGTTTTGGTAAGAAAAGGCTGCAACTGACAGGACAAGTCAAGTGTGCGGACAGGCAGACTCCTAACAAATGGAGGCTAATGGGACTCCTGTTCAGGAGCCAAGGAATGCTTTGGAACATTTAAAATTATTGCTTTAAATTGGAAGACGCTGGAGGCACTGGGATGTGATACGCCCCTCTCTCCCAATCAGAGCCTGTTGATGTTACAACAGGGAAAGATAAGTTAGTTGCTCACTAGAGTTTATGTCTTATATTAAATTGTATACAGTTTTTATTCTAACCACTAACTAGGTAGTATGCCCCTTCAGAACAAGCAGAGTGTATTTTTTTCATTTCTCCTTTCATAATCAAGTATTGTGCAGATTTGTTCAACTTTGTAAATATGGATATCACTTTTTTTTCTTTGAGAAAACACTTGTATCGGCTTTGTGGTGTTTTCAGGGAGACAGTGATCTGTCTGCTCTCCCTGTAGAAACCAGCAATGATTGTGCACGTTAAGACATGTGCTTTTTATTAGCAGGATATTTTATCTCTGTACATAAGTAGAAACCAAAAGCTAGGGAAACAGATACCCTCTACACCATCATGCCACACATTAATGTTTTTAAAGCATTGTGTTTTAAAAAATAGTTACTAAAACCAAGACGCTGTGATTTTTTTTTTTAAGTTACAATATGTTTTGGGGGGGGGTTTCTCTTTTTAATCTTACAGTTAAGAGAAATGGAAATTAAGTGTGGTAATCTTGCAGAATGTTTGCAGGACTGACTATCAAACTGGATGACTTCCGTTTATACCCCACTGTGTCAGTTCAAGCATCAAAATACCTTGTATCTGAGTCAGACTTCCTACATCAGGGATAGGTATCTGTGTGTCATTATACAAATAGTTCGAGGGGGTTGAACTACATAGTAAAAAATGAAATAAATAGTACTTAGTGTAAAATAATTTTATAAATGATCTTTTGTACTTTAGGACATTAAATTGTACAACTTTTGTATATATAAAAGCTTAGGAACTTTCTGTTTAGCAGGAAGGCACCACATTCCTACACTTTTAATGTATATGTTTGTTATAATGTCCATGTAAACATACCCTATGTTTGTGCCTTTTAATTAGTTTGTCTCAATAAACAAAATGTAGAGAAAAATATGTAGCTATGACTTTGTTACAACTGTTCCTATCCACAGTACAAAGATGGTTTGTTTTTAATATGTAGAGCATTATGTGTGGACTACTGGAAGGACTCATGTAGGGAAGGCCCATGCATGGCCCTACTGAGGCTTGAATTGAGCAGGTGGTGGCCACTTTTGGAGGAAGCCCACACTTCCTGGCATGCAGCCTCAGGACTGGGTCCTGGCTTTGCCTGCTGGGACCTGTCACCTCTGACTAGGCTGGTAATCACAATCCTCCATGATTCAAACAGCCCCGGCCTCCTCCACAGTGGCCCAAGGAACAGTACTCAGTGGGGGCAGGTGTGGACCCTAGCCCTAGGCTAGAGTATGGTTGTAAGAACCCTGAAACTATTAGTTCTTAAAAAAAAAAGATATATACTAGAAATGATTGTTTTATCAACTCATTGTATAATAAACAGGAGTGAGACTTCATTGTATGACTTCAGTTAAAATACTATTTTGTATGCATTCTTTATTCACTTAAGAAGCTTGTCTGCAATAATAAAGCCACGTTGTGTCTTCTTTTGGGAGGAAGAGAGTTGGCAGGATGGGGGTGGCGGTGGACTACTGAAGGGGGTACCTAGTAGGTTGTGTGGTGAAATTCTCCTGTGTCTTGGAACTGGAATTGAGTTTTGATGCTGATGAACTGATTCAACCAAGTATTGAAGGCACAACGGCCACCGCTCTACGAAAAAGAGATTTGTTTTCTCCTTCCGGTTGTAACCTGGTTGAGAGCGACCCCTTTATCAGATTAGCAGCTAAACAGTTGTATTAGATAACCCTCAAATCTGACATCAGCCTGTTATGCTCTAGGGCTTGCTGCTTGGCCTGCATTTGCCTTTCATTGTGTATCCATTTCCCTCCCAAGGTGTGCTCCTAAATGAAGGTTTCTATGTAAGCAGATGATGATTTTTCCTGTCAATACCAGCACTGTATTACTAACATGCAAAATACTGCAGATTTATTTTGACAAATTAAAGTTAACCGGTCACAAATGTTATGATTGATTGCTTAATACCTCAGAAGCTTCACCAACTCACTATGATAGAAAAATCGTTGAAGCACTGCTTCTCCAGGTGTACACATGTCGGTACCGGGCTGGAGAGTGAGGGAGGAATGTCAGGCTGGTTGGTATTGAGATATTATGGGAGGGTGGAGATGTACCAGACTGACTGCAGAAGTACCCCTGCCAATCAGCTGGAATAGAGGCCCAGGAAGCCAGACCTTGGGAGTGGCCACAAGCTTAGCCCCCAGTTCTACCCAAAAGAGGTAGGCTTAAAACATTTCTGCTCATGCTCCAGAACTCAGTTTCTTTGCCTGAAAGGGGCTTTAGGCCGGATTCCAAACCCACTTACGTTCAACTAGATTCAGCATTTGATTACCAACAGTGTATCAGGCACCATTAAGTAAGTACTGATGGACATGTAAAGGTGGTGAAGACAAAGGCTCTTAAGAGAGGTGACAAGTACCCAAGTGAGGGTATCACTACACAGCAAATCAAGATGAATCTGACACTTCATTTCATGAAAAAGCTGTGGGTACCTACATCTGTTTTACACAGAATTGAGGCTTCCCAAACTTCTGGTAATTGCTTTGGTCTCTTGATGGACTCGGTGAAAACAGCTGGAGAAACAGAGCTCTGGTGTTGCTTTTGTCTGGGAACAGACATGTTACTTCACTGAGTTGCTAGTTAATCTTTCCAGTCCTGGCTGTCCAGGTGTCCCTGCCCTTCTCAAAGGACCCTGTAGTTTGGTCCTCTCTGGAGATACCTGGGTTTGGGATGTAGATGGAATAGTGGAGGTTTTTTCTGTAAAAAAGGATCATTGATCATTTAGCCTCAAAGATCATTGGGCTAAAAGACAGTCCATTGTGTTCACGGGATGGTAACTTTCCCCTTCCTGCCATAATAAATCTGGCCCTCAGTCCTGCACTTTCTCCATTTCCTTCTTGAAGAACCGGTAGCCTGAAAGAAGACCATTTGACTGACCCCATTTGGGTCTATAAATCTTCCCCACAGCTGCTCTGACCCTGGCAGATTACTGGATAATCTCCCCGGGTCCTCTAAAAGTACGAGGGCGGGCAGGTTCAGGGCTGAACAGTAACAGGTTGTGCATCGATCTGGACTCCAGCTTTTCTTGGCTGCCCACTTTGGGGCAATCTAAGGCCCACGTAATTCCCAAGAAAGGAATGGAGGGAAGGTCAAGGGCTTTGCTTTGGATCTCTGTAATCTAACCCTCTCCTTGGGCCAACCCCTCAGGGGTTGGCTAGTTAGCTTTCCTCTTCCCAAGACAGGCACTTGACCTACATCTTGGCCTTGGATCATGAGGGTCAAGTATACTTCACTTCATAAAAACTGCCTTATAATGGTAAAGGAATGGATGTTCACTTCAGATTCTCTGTCACCACTGACTCGCATCATATTTTCAGAAATTTCTTCACCCCTGAATACCGTCTTTATGTTAGCATTGCACTCCCCTCCCAACACCTAAACATCTCTTTGAAGAGTGCATAAACGAGAAAATCACTATTCTTATTGGAGTAAGTCCTTTCTGACATGCAACTGCCAACCATGCAGGAAGAATTCTCTGGGGTGTTTTGGTAAATTCACACTGTTCATGGAGTTTTCTCAAGGCGAGGTCCACCTGCGTCAGCCATTACCTGGATGTCACTTTTTCCTAAAGGCATCTGTGAAGAGTCTGAAAGAACTACTAGGCTAAAGATAGGCATTTGAGGACCACGTCTTCTTCTGCAAGTAAGCTACTCCTTGGTCATGACAGCTGAAAAGGATGAGAAGACCAAGGGAATGGAAGGGACATGCCCTTCCAGTGACTGGTCCAGTAGCTGTGTCTGGCAGTGAGTACCCAGGTCCAACAGTGGGAGCAGATGTGTCGTTTCTAGAGGCTGCTCATAGAGAGGGGAGGCAGCCTGAGAGATGGGACTGGAAGCCAAGTTTTTTGTCAATCTTAGGGGCAATTGGGGGCCACCAAAGCCACAGTCCCTACAGGGTCAGCCTAAATCCACTCAGATCTGACTTGAAGAAGCCCGGATCCCCAAGGTCCCTGCTCATGAGCCAAGAAACTCCTAGCTTTGTAAATGGTGGGTAAAGAGAGAGAAATCAACTTTGTTTATGGGGGGAGGGGGAGAAGGGGGGCCGACTTGGAAGTTGGGAAGAGGCCCTGGAAAGGAAGAGGTTTTGGAGAAAATGTCCTTGTGCTTCCTGTGGTGTAACCCCATGCTGAGGCCTTTCCCTCTCCATGTATCCACCCTGTGCTGGGCATGATTGCTCTGAGGACTCTAGGCTGCTAGTCCCATTCAATTGTAATCATTCAGCTTCAGTCAATGGGCAGAAGAAAAGATGTGTCCTTCTTAGCCAGAAAAAGAACAAAATCAGTGGCTGAAGAAACAGGTAAGATTCAAGTAATTATTAGAGAATCGCCCCTGCAGTGGGGACCCATGAACCCCTTCCAGCTGAAGAAGTAGGGCCCCCTTCTCTTGGATTCTCAGAACTTTATCCCAAGAAAGTAGGCCCTGACTCCAGGGTGGCCTGTCTAACACAAGGGAGGTCCTGTCATGTTGTCAACCCCAGAAGCTGCGTGGCTATCAAGGATCTCTGAGGGAGACAAATGGGTCAAGGGGCAAGTTGGGGAAAGAGAAAGGAGATGACAGGGCATTTGTATATGCTATTTCCTGTGCCTAGAATGGCCTCCCCACAAGAAACCCTCCAATGTTTTCTCCATTGTGAACCCCTAGATGTCCTGCAAAGCCCAACTTAAATGTTGATCCTTTATGCCCTGACCAGTGTGGCTCAGCTGGTTGGAGCATCATCCCACAAAGCAAAAGGTCGCCAGTTCAATTCCCAGTCAGGGCACATGGCCTGGGTGCAGATTCAGTCCCCAGTCAGGGCACGTTCGAGAGGCAACCGATCATGTTCCTCTCTCACCTTGATGTTTCTCTCCCTCTCTCCCTCCCTTCCCCTCTCTCTAAAAATAAATAAATAAAATCTTTACAAGTAAATAAATAAATGTTGATCCCTCTGAAACTTTCCCTGTAACCTTAGGCAGTTAGTTGATGCCTCCTCAGTGTACAAATACAGTAGAGGTAATCCAGTGCCGCCCCCAGAAGGAAGGCTGGTTCCTAAGTTTGACTATACTATTTCCAAATGTTTTGCCACATCCCCTAAATCTCTGGTTCCAAATTAATGGGGCCATGGCAGCCTGTGGTTTTTACTGACTTTCCTTCCAGAACCCTGAAATACAAGGAGGAACCAAGCACCAGGGCCAGAAATAGCAACAACAGGTCAGCGAGGCCCCCAGAGGACCCAGAGCAGGGCAGGACCTGAGAGGAAGTCCAGCCAGCCAGTAGGTGCTGTGAGACAGGGTTGTAATCAAGAGCAGAGGCTTGGAATCCACCAGGCCTGGTGTAAATCCAGGCTGGGTCACTTGGAGCAAGATAAATAACCTCTCTGGCCTATTTCCTTGGCTGTAACATAAGGATGATAGTTCCAACCTAGTAAAGTTTTTGAGGATCTAATTCATATAAAGTGCTTAGCACAGAGCCTAGTATGGAGAAAGGAGCCACAGATGCAATGTACGCTACCTCCACCTGGTCCTCCTATTTCCTATCTCGGTAAGGACACAGTCATTTGGCCCGGAGGCACCAACTCCATTCTCTGAAAGAGCTGCAAAGGAACCGAATGCCTTCCTGCATGACTTTCCCACCTCAGACTGAGATTTTGAAGATGAGTGTCCAGCATGGGAACCAGAGCCTTATCCCAGGAATGAGAGTTAAATGGAAGACATCTCAAAAGCAGCTGGCCAGAGATGTGGCAGGAAGGGTTCGGATTAGACCCAGGGAAGAATTGCCAGACTGGGAGGCCTGGAAAAGGTGTCCTGGTATGTGCCTATCTGGGAATGATGCACCCTGCTTCAGACAAGTCGTTCCATCCAGCTTCACTCCCCCACCAAGCACCACATCCAGAGAAGGCGCCTGCACTGCTGCGCTCTGCAATCACACCATCCTGTCAGAAAGTTTGTTCCTAGAGCTAGCTGCAAGAATGGCACAGGCTTCACCTCCTGCCTTCCCAAGAGGACTGAGAGCGCCACTCCCTACCCAGGCCGAATGGGAAAGAGAAGCCTGACATCTTTCTCAGAGCTGCTCGCTTTGCAGTCAGCTCTCATCAGCTCCACTTGCTCTCCCGACGGCGCCCTGGACTCCAGTGCCTGAGAGAGGGGCCCCGCAGAGAGCGCGGCAAACGTGGGTTGTGCCAGGGCTGGATCAGTCAACATCATGTGGTACCCTAGCATCACTACTACCACCCCTAGCATCCAAGGCCCTCCGCTCTTTAACCTAATCTATTGTACTTTGCGGGCCTCCTCTCCGCAATTTTCCCCAGGGTAGTCCTAGAAGACAGAGCTCGGCTGGCAGGGAGCGGAGACACACCAACAACACTCCGCGTGTCGGCCCCGCCCCTAGAGCATTGCCGAGCTGTGATTGGGTGATATCTCCTGAGTTCTGATTGGTCGGGTAGCATTCTGCTGAAGTTTCCACCTCCAATGCGGCTTCTCTTTCTAGACTCTGAACAATATTTGTACGCATTCTATGTAAATAGAGAAAACAGTTCTGTGGTTTCCACAGTTGACGTGCCCCCGAATACAGTGTTGGCTCTCTAAAGGAAGCGGGTGAATCTGTCCGCTTATTGTGTCCTATACACAAATCACAGATGTGCTAGTGAATGGGGAGAGGCTTGTGGGAAGCTGTTGGGGGCCGCGGTTTGCATCCCCGGGGGAGGCCACAGTTTATCCTCATTTGCCTTTCAGAAGACCCGCTTTTGCTAGAACCTGTCCTTTCTATCATCTACACTTGTATTTCACATTTCCCTGCCTTTTGGTCATACTCTTCCACATGCTAGGAATGCTTTATTTTATTTTATTTTATTTTTTCAATGTGGTTAAATACTCCTGCCCTGGAGGATCCTCTGGAGAAAAAGCTGACTGCAAGGTTTGAGCAGGAAAAAACACAAAGTGAACCCGGAATATTTTTTGAAGACTTTTTATTTGGAAAATATTGCAAGCTCACAAAACGTTGCAAAAATTGAAAATCATACAAGAAACACTTATATACTCTTTACCCAAGTTCACCTATTGTGTTCTTAAATCACAGGCCAGTTTTTAACTTTACACATTTACATTTGTATGATAGTAATACTTTTACTTAATCTACCATGCATATCCTAATTTTGTGAATTGATCTAAGTATGTACTTGATAGCATCATCTCCCCTCTACTACATGTCTAGTATTGCATTTAGTGGACAAGTCTCTTTAGTCTCCTGAAACATTCACATAGCTGGCTTTTTTAAAATTAAAATTACAGACCCCTATCTTTAAAAAAATAGAATATTCCTCATTTTGTGCTTGATGTTTCTCCATAATTAAATTGAGATTATGCATGCTCGGCAGGCAAACTGCTGAGGCATGTGTTTGCAGGATATCACAGTTGGAGACACAGGATTTCTCCTTGTCCCTCGTAAATGATGCTACTTTAGATCACCCAGTCTAGGTGTCGCCCAGTTTCCCTATTGTATAATTATTCCTCCCCCATTCCCCTTGCAACTAATAAGAAGTCTATGGGGAAACACTTTAAGACTATTCAAATATCCTACTCCTCATCAAAATTTCCCCATAGATTTAGCATCCATCGATAGTCTGATGCAATCTTTACCATGATGGTGAAAAGGTCTCTTTGTACAAGAAATTAAGGGTGGGAATGTATCAAAGAAGATGAGAGTATACCAAAAGAACACAGGAGCTAGCAAGTGGCCAAATCTGGAACAATCAAAGCATCAAAAGAAATCATGGTAATGAGAAATTATAAGCTATTGAAGGAATATAATAATCTATGACTACATAAATAAATGAATTACTGTGTTTTCCTGCTCCTTTAAATCTCAGGTGAGCCTTCCAGTGAATGAGCCCTGCAGTGGTAGCTGGCCCCTCTGTGGTATGATACTGGCTGTGCGGCAACTCTGACCAGCAACCATCACGTGACTCTTCCCGACTAGGGATCGGGTAGGGATCGGGCTGAACTAAGCCTTGACCAGACCTCCACCCAGCCCCAAACATAGGCTCCAGTGTGAAACCTGGGGCTGAGGGTCTGGACTCTGGGAACCTAGTCTTGTCATAGCCTCAGCATCCTCTTGTCCCTCTTGTCTCCTGGTCCTGCCTCAGGGACAGGTTTTTGTTTTCTCTGTTAAAGACACACCCAGAATGTGAAATCTCCCTCAGAGACATCACTCAATCCTCTAGGGTCCTCTGCCCACCACCCCGACCCTGGAACTGGCTATGGCGCAATCCCAGGAATATTCTTCTGCCAAAGAATAAGACATTTTTGCCATTTCCAATAGTGCCCTGAGCCCTGCTCAGGGGCCTAGACCAATGAGGTCATGCCAGCTTCCTCTCCTTCCTTCCCTCCAAACAGGAAGGAACCCACCCAGTACCCCCAGCGCACGGGTTCCTCCACCTGTGCCCTTGCTCCCCAAGTCCCACTCAGGAATACCCACCCTGCCCTACCCCCAACCCCCTCCATGGATCTTCGTCCCTGAAAAGAAACAGATCTGAACATCTGGACTATATTAATTGCAGGTAGGCCTCCTTGGAATTATAAAAATGACAATAAGTAAAAGAGGCATCGCTGATTGAGTGTGTTAGAATGAGGAGGAGCAGGCAATGCAGCCGAACCCCCGAGTTCCTATCCTGGCTCTGCAAAGAAACTTAAGCAAGTTACTTAATCTCTCTGTGCCTCAGTTTCCTAATCTGTAGACAGGGCCTGTGGTGACACCTACTACAGGGCCACTGAGGAGTAAAGGAGTTTACAATGTAAACGTTAACTGGCATATCGTAAGCATTGTGTGTGTGCTTTTGTAACTACTGTAATTGTGATCTCCAGGGGTGTAGTGAAGCGGTGGGCTCTAGCATCATGGGCTGGGTTTGCATCTTGTTTCTACCACTTATTGTTGGAACATGGGCAAGATTTGTGACCTCTCTGTGTCTCAGTTTCCACATCTGCAAAACAGAAATGGTAATAATGCTTGCCTCTTAAGGCTTTTCTGAAAATGACATGAAATAACATGTGCCAAAGTACTTAAAACGGGGAAAGATACATTGTAAGTGTTCAAGAAACTTTATCACTTACTCTTCTTATTTTTTATCTAATTGGGAGGAAGGTAATATTCTTATCATCATTTTAGAGATGAGGAAATGGAAACTCAGAGAGGTTCAGTAACTCACCCAAAGTCACCCAGCTTGAAAAGTGGGTACAGCAGGGATTTAGTTGTCCCCTGGTCTGACCAGCACTTAGCCACTACACTATACTTATCAGGCTGAGAGGGTGTTTGGGAGGAACTAAACTCTGCTGATCCAAGCTGGGATTTGAATCTCTAAGCCTCTGTGAATTATTTGTAGCAAATGCTTAACTCCATCCAGCCTGGCTTTTCCCAGGAGCTGGTCAAGTGCAGGAGTGGAAGACCTTACTGCCTCAACCCTTGGTGTTGTCAGGAAAGTCAAAGTCAATGTTGATATTCTGCTTGGAAATTCAGGCTGGAGCCTGTAACACACTCCTTCTCTGTAGATTCCTTAGATTGGTGTTGCAGGCCATTCATTCGCTGTCACAGCCCCCTCCGCTTTCCAGCCTCATCCGGCTATCTCCCACCTCCCACCCTCACTGTTGCCATCCCCCCTGCACCCTGGCCACTGTAGGCGTTCACCCACATCCCAATGTGCCTTAGCTGATGCCATGGCCCAGATGAATGCCCTTAACCCCAGTTAAAAGGGTTCAACTCTCGCCCTGGCTGGTGTGGCTCAGTGGATTGAGCACTGGCCTGTGAACCAAAGGGTCACTGGTTAGGTTCCCAGCCAGGGCACATGCCTGGGTTGCCGGCCAGGTCCCCAGTAGGGGACACAGGAGAGGCAGCCACACATTGATGTTTCTCTCCCTCTTTCTGCCTTCCTTCCCCTCTCTAAAAATAAATAAATAAAATCTTTTAAAAAGGGGGTTCAACTCTCAAGGCCCAGCTCAAAAGCCAGCTGTTCGAAGATGCCCTCTCTGACCCCTTCCCCATGAGAATTAACCACTCCTTCCTCGGCCAGCTCCCTCTGCTCACACCCTCATTTTAGCGAGTGCCACACTCTGCCTTGTCTCTGCCTTGTGTTACTTGCTGGCTGCTCTGCGTCTCCCTTCCCCTTAGACTTGGGGGATGGAGGGGGGTACCTATTGCTCATCTTGGGGGATGGTCGTGGAACTGGATTAAAATAGCCTAAGTTATGCATCGTTATGGAAGAAAGTTAGTTATGTTTAACTTCTTCCTCCCAATCACACTGATCTTGAAGGCTAAATATAGGTGCATATATATATATATATATATATATATATATATATATATATATGAATGTATGTTCAGTGGAAGAAATTTGGAAAATCTGGAGAAAATATTAATAACAAAGTAAAAGTTACCTATAAAACCCTCATCTAACAATTGTTAACATGTTGGCATATTTTCTTCTATGTTTATAACTAAATAAAAATAAATTGGCTCATATTGCATATACTGGTTTGTAGTCTCCCTTTCCTGTAACATATCGTTAACAGTTTTATAGGCATTAAATATTCTTTAAAAGCAATTTTTATGGTTACATGGAATTCCATTTATTTATGCTTCCTTTCCACCTCACCACCTTGTACAGGACGAGCTGGCAGCCTCTGTACCTCGGGCAGGACCCCTGGAGCCTCACTATTACTGGGGAAGGGAAGACACGTGGTTTTGGGGGAGGGCAAACCAGGCAGCTCTCGCCCACCTGTCAGAAGTCAGCCCTTTGGCAAATATTTACTCACTCCTGGACCTGCCAGACCTCTGGCTGGGACATTCAGCCACTGAGACAGAAGGCAGCCCCTACCTGCCTGGAAGGCACGCAGGGCCCAGCTACAATACCACGTGCTGTTGTTGGGCTGGCTGAATGGACAAAGGGACTGGGAGGGAGCAGTTTGTTATGCAAGAGAAGAAAGGCCCAAAGAGAGTGCCACTGGCACAACGTTGGTGTTGGCACGCTGGGGGAGGTGGCGGGCCCCGAAAGCCCTCTCTAAACTGGGATTGAGATTGGCAGTCACACAGGCACCCCTCTACTCATTCTCCCAGAAGGGGGTCGTTTGCTCACTTATGGGGGCATCACTGCTTCCACCTGTCACCCGTGTTCTCGTTCAAAACCCCCAAGGGCTAGCACCAACTCTTTCCAAGTTTCCTCTGAGTTGCTTAGTCAAATCGGTGAAGATGGAGGAAGGATTACCCAAATTATCTGGATGCTTCCACCACTTTCTTTTCCACCTTGGGTCTTGTTGTCTGTTGTGGTTGGAAGAAGGGAGAGGGTCCCCTGGGGGCTGGGACAATGTGTTTGGTTCCTGTGCTCTAGCGCTTTCGTCCTGGGCTGGAAAAATCCCAGAAGGGACATGTCCTCTTTTCCCTGTGATCTGGCTGGAACCCGCTCTTTCCAAGACTGAGCCCCGCAGCTCCCTATCAGCCTCATCCTCACGGTGTGGGGGAGACATGGCAGACGCGCTTCCAGCTATCTGTGCTTAATGTGCCCAGAGACTTAGCAGGAGGCTTTCCTC